>JANSTV010097046.1:0-19920 GCA_027564135.1 Lestremia cinerea
GATCTCAAGTAGTTCATTCGGAGTCTCTTGGATACAGTAATGCAAAGAGTGATTGTGGGTTTGGTTGGGTGCGAGGCAATGCGATGGGCCTCGTTTCGATTGTCGAGCTCGGCTGCTCACACGGACGTTGTTGACAAACGCAAATCAATATCGATGGTCGGGCCGTCGCATCAAAACTCATGACCGATTTTCGAGTTTCGCTCGAAATGAAACGAATTGCTATTCTTTTGTTTACTTTTTTCCAAATTTTTATTTCGCTAAATGCTGCTCCAAATAGTCGTCGTACAATTTCAACAAGTCGGGACTGGTGCGTGGTTTGACGCTATCCAAGGCGCACTCGAAGTGTTTCCACGCGACATGAGTTGCCTCCAAACTCTCCTCCAAAGCGGAAAGGGCCGCTTCCTGGCAAACGGCTTGGATTTCGGCTCCGGAGTATCCGTGCGTTCGTTCAACAACCGTCTCAAGTGGTACGTCGTCAGCCAATGGCATTTTGGCCAATTTTATACGGAAGATTGCGCTGCGCGTTCGCTTATCGGGCAGTTTCACGTAAATGATCCGGTCCAGACGACCGGGCCGCATCAGTGCCTTGTCGATGAGATCCGGTCGATTAGTGGCCGCCACGATGGTGACGTCGTTTAGGGCATTCACGCCATCCATCTCGGTGAGCATTTGGGCGAGCACTCGCTCCTTGACGGACGAGCCGCTGGCACTGGCCGACCGTTCGCCTCCAATCGCATCGATTTCGTCGAAGAAAATGATGGCCGGAGCCACCTGACGGGCTTTCCGAAACAATTCCCGCACGGCACGCTCGGACTCGCCGACCCACATCGAGAACAGTTCCGGCCCTTTGATGGACAGAAAGTTGACGTTGCTTTCGGTGGCGAGCGCTTTGGCGACCATCGTCTTAGAGCAGCCAGGTGGGCCGAACATGAGGATGCCACGCGGCGGTTGGATTCCCAGCCGGATGAACGTCTCTGGGTGCGTCAGCGGCCATTCGATTGCTTGCTTCAGCTGCAGCTTCAGCTCGTCCTGGCCGCCGATGTCGGCCCATTTCACGTTCGGGGATTTCACCAAAACCTCCTTCATTGCGCTAGGCGTCACGTAGCTGTAGGCGCTTTGGATGTCGCTTAGCCCTAGCACTGGCTCGCCTGCGCCGTGACTCGCATTTTTCGCGGCATTCATCGCTGCCTTAGCGATCAAACTCGACAGATCCGCTCCGACGAATCCGTGACAGTCGCCTGCCATCGTTTTCACGTCCTCCGACGTCAGATTGTGTCGGATGCCTTGTAGGTGTTTCTGTAGGATTTGCTCGCGTGCGATTGGATCCGGCACCGGTATCTCGATTTCTAAATCCAGCCGTCCGTATCGTCGCGCCGCCAGATTGATGTTTTCGATGTTGCTGGTCGTGCAGATGACGAAACATCGGCTTCCGTCCTTTCGTGTATGGATGTCGTCCAGAAGGTTCACAAAGGCCGAGTTGATGCGTTTGGCTGTGTCCTCCTTGTTTTCCTTCGCGCAGATGTTCACAATCTCCTCCACGATCACCAAAGATGGGTTCGGGTGGTGCTTGAAGGCCTTGTCGAAGTGTGTCAGGAGATTGGACTCGGTTTCGCCGAAGTATTTGCTAAAGATTTCCGAGGCGTTGATTCTGACTACGAGCGCATCACTCTCTCCGGCCATAGCGTCACAGAGGAGGGTCTTACCGCAGCCCGGATGACCGTACAGGAGCACACTCCGAGGGATTTGTATCCCTGGAATGGTCTTGGTCTGTCCGAAGGCGACGTTCATTGCTTCCTGCAGCTCCTTGACAGTCTCATCCAGGCCGCCGATCAGATTCCTCTTCGGCACTTTGTCGCTTTGACGAGCCGCTGCTGATGGATCATCCGAAAATGCAAGTTCACACCTCGTTTGCTGCGTCACCGTGAAGAACGCAGTCGCCGCATCGATGCTCAGTCGCTGCAGCTTCGACTCTAAGTCCTCGAATGCTTCAGAGTAGTCCCGACGCTTGATGTCACGGACGGCGAACGAAAATTTCTTGTTGAAAAACTCCAGGAACACTTTGTTGCCCCGGCAGAAGGCGTTGCTCGTCATTTGGCCCCACAGCAGCGGTTTGATGTCGCGCCACGCTTTTTGGTCCAAGTCGCTCGAATCAGCGGTGGCCTCGAAGATCACTTCGCCGGCGGGCAGAGCGTCTCCTTTCAACTTTTCAACGACAATCGTCGTCTCCGCTGCACCGCCCCAAGTTTTCATAAATTCTGGAAGAGAAAAGCGAGAATGAACTCTATTCACAGACGCAGCAAGGCGGCCGAACGTACCTTCCTGCGAGACGAAAACCGTTGTGAGGAAGCTGTTCGGGATCGGCCACACCTTCCGCACGATCGGCACTTGGTTGGGGAGTTCGGTGGAGCGAACAACAACTCGCTCGCCCAGAATGAACTCACACAAGCTCATCACCGCTTCACTGAGAAACACCAGACCGTTCAACTGCTTCGCGGTCAGATCACGGATGTCCTCCGTGATCGGCTTCGAGCTTAGCTGATTCGAATGGAGTTTCCCATCACGAACAAAGCAGCATTTTTGGCGATGCTCCGGCGCGTCCAACGGGCAGTACTGCTCGTGCTGGTCCCGCTCCTTGGTCGTGATGTTTGCTTTGCACTTCTCGCACAAAAACCACACGATTTGGTCGCGTTTTGCGGATGATTTTGGTGGCATTTTGTATTTTGCACTGGAACGTCGAACATCGCTGTCGAACGCTCGAAATGAAACTGAAAACCTATCAAAACAATGGCACGTGTGCAGAGCTGTCAGTGATTTCGACGACAGATGGCGCTGGCGAATTTTCTTGCGAGAATGACAGCTCCGCGCTTTGTTTGGTTGTCAAGACGACGACCGAAAGGCTGCGAAACGACAACAATAGAAATAAGATTTCTGCGGACGCAATGGACTGGGCAGAGGATTTCAAGCAGACGCTGAAGAAGGTAGTCATGTGGAAGGGTTTGGTGACGGTTCTTTAATTTCTCGATTGGTTCGCAGACGGTGAAAAAAGGTCGACGCGCGGCGGACATCAGCGCTTCGTCCGGCTCGGGGTCAGGTAGCAAGCCGAACAGTGGTTCCGCCTCGACGCCCGATTTGGATAAAATGTCATCGTTGGAAAGAGACTTCCCGGAGGACGACTCCGGCGGCGACTTCAAAATGAAACCGAAGGCGAAACGCACTGGCGGATGGGGCGAGGAGACTGTGAAATCCGGAAGGTGAGCGGCTGTCATTTTGGTTTCGTTAAGACGCCAATCAGCTCTCATGTTTTTCAGAAGCGGAAAGGGCAGAAGAAACCAAATTGAAATGTAAGTAAGAAGGCAGCAAACAAACCTCGAAGGAATTCTCGAAAGAATGCTCATTCCAGCGAGCGATTCAATTCGCTCTCAGGCCAAATTTCGGACGATGACATCCCCGTCATTCCTGATATGGACGACCTTCCCGATGACGCATTGCTGGACAACGAGGTGCCCGACGTTACCGTCAACCGCGTAGCCACCTACAACGAACTCAATTCAGAGCTGTTGAGGCAGTCGGCCTTCGCCTCGCTGGAGGACATCGACTTGTCCATCCTGGCAAAATGCCTGCAGAGCGAGGCGGCACTGAACGAGCCGGACGAGGCATGGGAATGGGAGAAGTTGTTCACGGAGGTTTCGGCCGACATCCATTCCGAGAAGCCGAAGAGTGCCGATACCATCGCGCATTTCGTGAATTGAGCTCAAGCTAGAATTAGCGATTGTTTATTGTTTGAATTCGGGATGTTGCTCGACGCTGCACCCACTCTCCGCCCCAAAACTGGCAAATAAATTGGATTTCGTTCAAATCGTCATCTCTTTCCCTTGAGGTAGTCCTTTTTGAGGTTCCAGTAAATGGCCGTCTCTACGATGCTCGTCCCGCGGTAGAAATCAACGGCGACGATGTTCGCCGTGCCACCCCAGTCGTCGAGATACCAAGTCGAGATGTGGCGATTCGTGATGTCGGCCATTCGACGCAAGCCTCCAAATCGGTCGGTGATGACATCCCATGTGGTTGGAGTCATTTCGGCCATGTCAGCCACTGGGCGACTGGAGAATCTACGGGAAACGCACATCAAATGATTGAGCTCTTGGAACAAGGCCACGGACTTACAGCGCGAAGCTCCTCGCGGACAAATGTCGCTTCAAGTCGATCAATGTTTGCACGTTGCCCCAACGCTGCTGCACCGAATGCCACAGGTGCGATGGGTGCTCCTGGACAACGGAAATATAGTCGTAGCTCAAAATAATGTTCTTGCGGCGTTGCCAGATGGAGTCTAAAGTGGCGTCCCAACCCATCGACGGGTCGACAAGTAGCTCACCAAGCTCCCGGATTAGAAGATAAACCAGCTTCTGATGAACGTCGAGCTTCTTCCCGAATCCTGAGGGGAATTCCGTGTCAAATGGGAATGAACTCGGCGCCCTTATAGACATACTCACCGACAGGGAATTCCTGAATATCGAAAATGACGATTTCGTTGGTTTCCAGGACGAAGTCCCGGACCTGATGAAGGATCTTGAGCAACGGCTGCTGCCGCGAAATGCCATGATTGACCCAAAACTGCGTCTCGCTGGCCCGGTAGTAACCGACCCGAATGTCCAGATAGCGTACGCCGTGCATCAGCTGACTTGTGATGTCCTCGTTCTGCAAAGATCGACTTATAGAGTGGCTCTCTATCCTGCACAAACTTGGAAGACTCACCTGGGTCAGAGAGTACTTCGTGACGAGCGTCTCATTGGCCAGCGGATTGAAATTAGATCGGAACGAACCGGAGTCGTGCGATCCGGGGATGAACAGGTCGCGAAAACGGAAATGCTTGGCGTGGTCCCGCATGTCGTTCATCCATTTGGGATACGCGCTAATGCAGGCCGACGCCAGCCGTTCTCCGAAGTCATTCACGTAAGTTGCCCAGTAGCCGTAGCAACTGGTGTCCACGGTGAGATTCTTGAGATGGTCGTAATTGAAAGTGATGCCGGTCGTCTCCCAGCCACTCTCCTCGTCGGGCTTGATCCAGAATAACGCGGAATTATTCTGACTTCCGTACGTCCAGTGCGTGTTCTCGATGGTCAGTCCACTTTCGTTGTCCGCCTTGATCGACACGTGTCCACCGGTTTGTCTCGGACGATTCGTCGAGCTCGCGAATCCGTTGGAACCATTCAAGTTTTCTGAACTGCCACGCTTGCCGTACTCTACTTGCTCATCAAACGGCTCGGTTGACACATGCTTCCTGAAAGGCCCTCTGGCCTCCTCGTTCGTCAATAGAATGGCCCCCTCCAGAGGCCTCACGTGGAACCAACTCACTTCAATCCGACTCAATTTCGCGCTGACCGTCAAACTGATGCGCAGTGGCTTCTCTTCTGAAATGAAATGCCATCATTCGCTCGGCCACACAGCCAATTCACTCGGTGAACATTTACCCGAAGCGCACAAAAGAATCGGCAGCGAAACGATTGCAGCAAAACCAATGACAAATAATTTATTCTGAAAATTGTTCATTGCGATCGCCACTCACTAACACACGCGAACCAGCAAACAATCGAACAAACGAGCGATGCCGGAATGTTCGTCAAAAGAACTCGCAAATTCACAGAAACCTCATAAATCACTCGTTGCCGAATCACTATTCAGCCAATTCACAAGTGCTCGAAAAAACCGGAACAAAAACAAAGAAACTCTCGCTCGAACCAATTCCAACAGCAACAATCCGTTCGACAACCGTTCACTCGAGCGGCAGCAATGCTTATGGAGCTCATTGACAATCGCAGCATTGAATCACCGAGCACGGACGGCGGTGACGTCACACGGCTCAAACGATCATTAACGCAATATGTAAATTGCGATGCTGTCGTTACGAAGTGACGCTGCGACCGTCCGCTGGCCAATGCGCTGGCTGCTCAGGCTGAATGTGGAAAAGAGATTTGCTTTCAAAAGCCGCAGTCAGCAATTGGTGCTGGTGCGTCTGCCCGGATGAATGAATCGAACGGGACCGCAGCAAGCCGTTCGGTCAAAGGTCGATCCGATAAACTCAATGTCCGATTGGAATGAATTATGTTTTTTTTTCGAATTTCCGCTACAGCGGAATTTCTCCCAAGTTCGAAGCGAATATATCAAATCGACCAGAAACGCATTTTCTTCCAAAAATGGCAATAACACCCGAGCAATGTCACCTTCGTCACGCACACTTCAAACTGCCCGGAAAATCAGATTCCGCTTCTGGTTCGAAATTCGAGTTCAAACGAATTGAAATTGACGCGATCTCCGTTCGGAAACGCGACTAATTCAATTTGCTCGATTCGCGTCCATCATTCCCGCGGTGCTCGCCCGAAACTTTGTCACCCGCAGCGTCGTCCGTCGAACGCTAATTTATTGAAATTCATCACATTTATTGCTTCTCCCGAGAAGAATTGCCGAAGAAGAATTGTCGCGATGACGTTTGTTTTGTGCGGCGTGAGGTCACAAGAAATTCATTCATTTCTGAACTTTGCTTTGTTTTCGTTTGAATCAAAGTTCGCACGAGGCACGTTATCGCTGCGACCCAGTCGGCGATTTGTGTGATGGCCGAGAGAAATGTTCAATATTTGCGTGCGATTGAAGCGAGCAGCACAAATGAGCAAACACACGCGTTGACCCGAAAAACACCGTCAATGGCGAGCTGGCCGCTCGAAGGCGAAACGCGCACCATTGACGTGAAGCAAGAGGGAAAAGGAAAAAAAATGGGCTTATTGCTCGGCAATACCCTGATATGGAAGTGTTCTGAACAAGTTTAACTAAATTCCGAAGCTAAGCTATTTTACTTAACCAACCAAATTTTGAAAGTTGGCAGATCTGGGAGCGCCGATAATCTCAACCGTGCGTTCGACCACATGCGAGATGTGGATCGTGCAATCGGGAATTTATCAGCGATACCAGAGTATCTACCTTTTGGTGTGATAAGCCACTGCCACTGAGCAGATCTGCTAAATTTTACTAACACGGTAAAAGCGATCAATGTCCAGTTCGTGCCTATCTCACAGACAGAAGACACACACCTCCGAAAGTGTATGGATTGCGCAGCGTATATATACGCCGCATTGGTAATTCATGTTTTAGCGAAGCGTAGGGTAAAAATGGAAAAAATCGCTCCATCTGTTAGCAATTTCACAGTCGGACAGCTTTCAGGCGATTCACGCGAGTCGTGAGTTCGATCCCCGGCTGCAGTAACTTTTTTTTTCTTCGACACCATTGACGGCATCGAGTTGAGACCGCCGTTCGGGTGGCGCTTGCATCATTCCAGTTTGCGTGCTGGACTCACTGCACGAGATTGCTTGGCGTTATCTTTCAGCGGACGCTGCGATTGCAGGTTATGCTTGGCTGGGACATTTCGTGCGGTATTTGCGATTACGATAATTCTGTGAGGGTGGCGGAAGTGCGTGAGCCAGCAAAGAGTTGATATTTTCTTTTATATTCCATTCAAGCCGGAGCATATCACATTCATTCGTTGAGTTTCTTTCAGACGCGTCGGACGCAGAAATCGAAATCAAGATGATTTTCGCGAAGTTGTGAGTGAAATGTTTTGAGTGAAATGGAATTTTTTTGTGATTGTTTTTGTTTGTTTTTCCGAAAGGCTCACTGTTTTGCTTGTGATGCCATTGATAGCACCGGCCCCCGTTGACTTCGAGCTGATGAGAGCTTCCTTGGACGGCGTGTCGTACAGTTTTATTTTTCGAGAGTTGGTGAACGATTGCAGTCGTCGCGATGCGTGCACGAAGGGCAAAACGTGGTTGAACATCGACAAGGGTTTGACTGACGGGCAGTACAACAACGTGAAGAATGTGGTTGTGACGGAGTGCTCCCTGACACAGATTCCAATTCATATTTTTCACAAGTTTCCCGGATTGAAGTCTTTCCAAATGACGAACCAGAATGTGAGCTCCTTGCAGGCCGGCGATTTCGAAGGAGGCCAATATTTGACTTCGCTGAATCTGTCGTTCAACGCAATCGAACGTCTCGATTTTAACGTGTTTGGCGGCGCTCGAAGGTTGAACCAACCGCATCGGCGCCATTTCCAATGTGGGCTCGATTGTTTTTGATTTTGAGGAGCTCTATTTGAGTCACAACCAATTGCTCGAGTTCGAATCTCACGGTGTTCTGTCAAAAATTAAAGTGTTGGCTCTGAACAACAACCGACTGACGAAGCTTGACAGTGATGTCATTTCTTACAGCGAGGAGAGATACATGAAAGACTTCGAAAGCTTTGATGCGTCGCACAACCCTTTGGGAGATTTTCCTTCGTGGAAAGCGGTATATCCAAAAAATCAAGTTAGTTCCAAGAATCTGAATTTGAGCTTTTTACAATTGAAATGTTTACGCATTCGAGGCGTCACAATAATTCTGAGAGCGAATCACAATGAAATAGCTCGCGTGATATTCCGCGAAGATGAAAGCTACGCCGCCTTGAAAGAGCTGCATTTGAGCGACAATCAATTGAAGTCCTTTGCTCAGTTCAAAAATCTTACATCGCACGATTTCAGCGGGATGTTGCTTTTGGATCTCTCGCACAATCTCTTTGAGCGAATCGATCACGACGCTTTCCGGCAAATGAGAAATTTGAGAGAATTGCGTTTGGGCCACAACCATTTGACGAGCATCGCCGACTCCTTCCGTTCGACCTTGACGAGCATCCAACTCATCGACCTATCCTCCAACCCACTGGAGGGTCTCCGCTTCGCCAAACTGCCACGGAGCACTTTGCACTTGGGAATCGCCGAGATCGGCCTGTCCGACATCGATGTGACCATCAAGCAAGATCTGCCGAACTTGAGGAGCTTGCGTATTTCGGGCAACAACATGAATTGTTCGTATTTCATGTACAAAAGTCTTAAGCTCCACTCCGCCGATATCAAAGTAAATCTCACCGGCGACTTCAACGCCGTGCTCGATTCGTGCGAGGCGCATGACGACGCTGCCAACAACACCGAAATGACTCCATTCGACGACACCGAACCCACCGAAATCGATGCAACATTGGCCACTCAGGAGACCGCTCTCCCGGAGGAGGTGACCGAAGTGGTAGATTTGGGCGAGAATAGAATCCTCGTTGAAATCCTGGACTCGAAGCTCACAGAGGCAATGGACCAAATCCAAATGGAAATCATGAAAATCGCCGAGTTATTCAACCAGAAATTCGACAATTTATCGAATCATTTGAAGCGTTTGAACTCGAATCCAGTCAATGCGGATTCTGCAGAGAACTCTGTGTTCGCCGAATGATGTGACGCGGCGAGTTTTGCCACTATCGAGCAGATAAATGAAAAAACAAAAACAAAAGTAAAACGTATGAAATATTTCGGTGCAATTACAAGCAAAACAATCATCAATTGAATTTCAAATTGTATCTCTATTTTGATAAACCTCACTCATTTTTAGAAAATCGATGAACGAATTATGCTTGTTCAGATCAAACCACATTCACAGAACCACCCGAATTCGAATCCGTTATTTGTGTTCATATCGAGCTGATTGACCTCTTTTATCGAAATTATTGTCGATATGAGGAAAAAAATAAAATGAAATTTTTTGGCAAAACCATTCGAAGATTTTCCTCCCATTTTCAGCTTGTAGACGCATTGGCAACTGGCGAATTCAATCGAAAAAGACCACTTAGCCCAGTGCTAGATTTCGCATCATTCGTGCACTTGAACTCGAACCGGTTGGACGTTTCTCGGTTTGATCGACGCTTCTCACAGTGAAACATGCAACGTTGGAATGGAAAAGTGGCCGTGGTTACGGGAGCGAGCTCGGGAATAGGCTCGGCGGTGGTGATCGACCTGTTGAATGCCGGGGTGAATGTCGTTGGTTTGGCACGGCGTGAGCAACGCGTTAAAGATTTGGCCAGCAAAGTGTCCACAACGGCCGCAGGGAAACTCTACGCGATAAAGTGTGACGTCAGCGACGAAGCAGCGGTGAAAAGTGCGTTCCAGTGGGTGGAGGAAAATGTCGGTGGCGTTTCTATTCTGGTAAACAACGCCGGCAGCCTGTGCGTTGCAAATCTGGTGGATGATACAGACGTGGCACCGATGAAGGAGGTGGTTGACACCAACCTCTGGGGAACGGTTTACTGCGTGCGTCAAGCCTTCCAGTCGATGAAACGCCACGGCATTGACGGACACATCGTGCTATTGAACAGCATTCTGGGAAAGGGCGTCCCATACTTGGTCGGCCAGTTGCCATCGTTCAACATATATCCGGCCACCAAGCACGCCATCACCGCCATCACTGAGGTCTTGCGACAGGAGCTTCAAAGCTTTGGGACCAAATGCAAAGTCACGGTTAGTTTCTCTCTGCGCCTGCACCGGTGATTTTTCACACGTTTTTGCTCCCGCAGAGTATCAGCCCGGGGGCCGTCCGCACGGATATCTTCTTTCCGAACCAAATGGACGCGATGGTTAAGGCGAACGTGCCATTTCTGGAGCCAGCCGATGTTTCCGAAGCGATCCTATATGCGTTGGGAACACCGCCGCACGTGCAGGTTGGTCTTTGGCTCGCCGGATGGCCGCTTTCTTCACCGCACTTCAACATCCACCCTTGTTTCAGATCCACGAGCTAACAATCAAACCAGTTGGCGAGATATGGTGAATCGAACGAGACGCAAACGAATTTCGAAGAACGCAGTCGATCGCAGTGCTGACGTTATTCCGATTATTATCGTTTTTTTCTGGTCGGTCGGGAAGCTGTCAACGAATCTTTGTACTTTATTGGATTTGTTTTGTGTCGGAGCCATTTTTGAAAATCAATAAACGAGCTGATCGCAAATGGTGGAGCCCGTTGCGCTGACATAACGCATCGTTACAATTATCAACTTCCAAACAGCGATCTTTCAAAAAAAAAACCAAAAACATGATAAATTATGTTCTCTGCGTCGAAGCGTGTGAAATGTATGATACAGTTCGGTGTATACATGACCGAGCTCAAGTAAATGGTAATAACGCGATAAAATGAAAAGAATTATAAAAAAAAAGTATGATATTTTATCTATTGTATTTTGATAATCTTCACCTATTTTTAACATATCGATTAGTGAATTTTGTGTATATTTGAATCGAACCACTTTTGGAAAGTCATTCGTGCTCATGTCGAACTGACTCGCCTCTTTCTATCAAAAGTGTTGTCGATTTGAGTATAAAACAAAATGAAAATTTCTTCGCAAAATCTCTCAAAGTCTCTTCTCCCACTCTCAGCTCGCAGACGCTTTGGCAACTGGCGAGTTCGATCGAAAACCATAGTCGTGCCGATCGCTTGATTTCGACTCATTCGCGCAATTGAATTCGAACCGGTTGGAAGTTTCTTGTTTTGATCGACGCTTCTAAAAGTGAAACATGCAACGTTGGAATGGAAAAGTGGCCGTGGTAACGGGAGCGAGCTCGGGAATAGGCTCGACGGTGGTGATCGACTTGCTGAACGCCGGGGTGAATGTCGTTGGCTTGGCACGGCGTGAGCAACGCGTTAAAGATTTGGCCAGCAAAGTGTCCACAACGGCCGCAGGGAAACTCTTCGCAATAAAGTGTGACGTCGGCGATGAAGCAGCGGTGAAAAGTGCGTTCCAGTGGGTGGAGGAAAATGTCGGTGGCGTTTCGATTCTGGTGAACAACGCCGGCAGCCAATGCGTTGCAAATCTGGTGGATGATACAGACGCGGCACCGATGAAGGAGGTGGTTGACACCAACCTCTGGGGAACGGTTTACTGCGTGCGTCAAGCCTTCCAGTCGATGAAACGCCACGGCATTGACGGACACATCGTGCTGCTCAACAGCATTCTGGGAAAGGGCGTCCCATACTTTGTCGGCCAGTTGCCATCGTTCAACATCTATCCGGCCACCAAGCACGCCATCACCGCCATTACTGAGGTCTTGCGACAGGAGCTCCAAAGCTTTGGCACCAAATGCAAAGTCACGGTTAGTTTCTCTCTGCGCCTGCACCGGTGATTTTTCACACGTTTTTGCTCCCGCAGAGCATCAGCCCGGGGGCCGTCCGCACGGATATCTTCTTTCCGAACCAAATGGACGCGATGGTTAAGGCGAACGTGCCATTTCTGGAGCCAGTCGACGTTTCCAATGCCATTCTGTACGCGTTGGGAACACCGCCGCACGTGCAGGTGGGTCTTAGGCTCGCCGGATGGCCGCTTTCTTCACCGGACTCCATCACTCTCACTTTCTTTTGCAGATCCACGAGCTCACAATTAAACCAGTTGGTGAGACATGGTGATTCGAACGAGACGCAAACGAGTTTCTAAGGTCGCAGTCGGACGCAGTGCTGACGCAATTCAGATGTTAATCGTTTTGTTTTGGTTCATCGGAAAGCTGTCAACGACTTTTTGCAATTCATTTAATTTGTTTTGTGTCGGAGCGATTTTTGGAAATCAATAAACGAGCTTACCGCAAATGGTGTTTACTTGATTGACCTATTGTGGTCGAGACGGGGACGTCTGGCTGCGCAGACGCAAGTCTCGATTTGGTGGAAGGCGATCGACCAGAATGCTCAAACGTCATGACGATGTCCGATAGACGCTTCAGACCAAATCTTCGGCTCCCAAGACTGGTGATGATGAATGGAGTCATCGCTCACATGCGAGCGAGAACAAAATGAATGGGCGATTGATGAACATCGGATTATTCAATCTGTCAGGCAAAAAAATCTCATTTTGATTGATGTTTGCCTCTTGACGTCCATCAAACCGCGATTCATCTCGAAATAGGCGCAATAATGACGATCGTAAGTTTATATCCATCTCATTTTGGATGACATGTCGAGACCTTTGAAAGATAAACAGGCGAATAAAGCGAGTTTATGAGCAAAATCGGTCGAGCCAGTCGACGAAGTCCAAAACGTTCTGTTCGCTGACGAGAACGTTGCATCGAATAACAACACTTTCTGAAATAAGCACTCGCCCGTGGAGCGTTCGTGCTGCGTAGTTCTGACGAGGCACAAAGCGGAATTTAAATGAGATCGGCTCAGCTCGCAAGTTTCGGCATTTTGGCTATCAAAATTCAGTGCGCGATCCGAAAACCGCGATAGCACCGCAACAGCTGAACAAATTAAATTACTCATCGACGGCCCTCGTAAACGACGAGCTCGAGACTGGCAATCGTATCCGACACGACAAGTCCAAATAGAGCATCGGTGTGTGGGGAAGTGGAAAGATTACGCATCAAAATAATTCAAGCGCGTCCGACTATCTGCTATCGTAATCATTTACTCATGACTGTCAACTGAGTCAGTCATTCGTTCCGTACCGAACGTAGCGTACTTTCAGATACGACGCAATAGTGCTGCTGAATATTTCAATTAATTTTTCAAGAATTTTGCCGAATCAAAATGCTGACAGCGTTGCTGGTGGGCCTCGGCGTCATCCTATTGATCTTTAAAGTGCGCAAGTGGTGGACCAAAGACATCGACTATTTCGAGAAGCTCGGCATTCCGAACCTGAAGCCCGGGATATGGGACAGCTTGAAAATATTCCTCTGTCCGAAGACCATGCTGCAGCTGCAAGTGGAGATGTACGAAAAGTTTCCAAACGAGAAGTGAGTACTTGTCCGTGTAGCGCCTCAAACGTTTGAATGTCATTTCGCTTCCCTCTCGCAGGTTCTACGGTATGTTCGCGTTTGGCCGCAAACACATCCAGCTGCGCGATCCAGAGGTGATCAGGCAGTTGACCATCAAGGACTTCGATTATTTCCAGGATCACGACTTCTTTCTTAACGAAAACACGGACAAGCTCTTCGCGAACAGTCTGATCATGATGCGTGGCGATAAATGGCGTGAAATGCGGGCCACACTCAGCCCGGCATTTACTGGCAGCAAAATGCGCAAGATGTTTGAATTGATTCGAGACTGTGCCAGCGATTTGTGCCAAACATTTCTGAACCAAGCGGCTGACGGTGAGAAGCTCGATTGGGAGATGAAGGACTTGTTCAGCCGCTACTCGAATGATGTGATCGCCACTTGCGCGTACGGCATCAAAGTCAACTCGCTGGAGAATCGAGAGAACGATTTTCTCGTCACCGGAAAGAGACTGATGTCCTTCCAGGATGGCTTTGGCCTGCGCGTGTTCTTCATAGCTGTTTTGCCGCGCATTGCACAATTCTTCAAAATAAGCATGATCGACGGGAGCGTTGGCGGCTTCTTCAGGTCGATGGTCCTGGACACAATGCAGGTGCGAGAGAAGCACAACATCTACCGGCCAGACATGATCAACATTTTGATGCAGATCCGCAAGGGCTTGGCCTCAGAGAGCACTGAGGCGCATGAAACCGAGGGAAAAGTCGACGGCACCAATGAACCTCAAGCAGAAGGCGTCAAAGTGAAGCGGGAATGGACCGATGACGAGCTCATCTCGCAGTGCTTCATCTTCTTCCTTGCCGGTTTCGATACTGTGTCAACGTACAGCACGTTCCTTATGTACGAGCTGCTCGCCAATCCCAACATTCAGAATCGACTTTTCGAGGAGATCTCAGAAATGCACGCCAGCTTAAACGGCACTCCGGTTCAGTACGACAGCCTGGCTCAGATGAAGTACATGGACCAAGTGGTGCAGGAGAGCTTGAGAAAATGGCCGCCAGTAGTGGGCACCGATCGCATATGCGTCAAGGACTATAACTTCGACGATGGCGGCAAGTACAAATTCAAAATCGAAAAAGGAATCCAGCTACAGATCCCGACGATTGCTATCCACCGCGACCCAAACTTCTACCCAGATCCGGAAAAGTTCGACCCCGAGAGATTCAGTGAGGAGAACAAGGGGAACCTCGTGCCGGGCACGCAGCTCGGTTTTGGCATCGGTCCACGCAATTGCATTGGTAAGTGTTTGAGGTTCGTCCTCGATCAACATACTTATCTCGTCTCTGCCAGGAAATCGCTTCGCTCTGATGGAGGTCAAGGTCATCTTGTACTACCTGCTCTTGAACTTCAGCCTAGAGCCCAACGAAAAGTCGCAGATACCACTCCGCCTGATGAAGACCCCGCTGGCGCTCAAGACCGAGAAGGGCGTCCATTTGGAGTTGAGACCTCGCAAGCCCAGCTCGAAATAAATAAAGATAATAATTCAAAGTTCGACCAGTCTGCAACTGAATGCGTTTTATTTTCAATTCAATGGGTTTGATGAAATTTCAAATGCGTAAATCTAAGAGAGAAGGCGCTCCCCGGTGGGAGACTAGTCGCGTTTTCGTCGCTTGTCCTTGTCGTTGCTGCGATCCTTTTCATCCTTACGCTTCGGTGCCTTCTTGGCCATGTTCAAGAACTGATCCAGACCGAACGGATCCTCCTCCTTTTCGAACTGTACCGGTCCACTGCGGGCATTCTGTGCTGTGCGATCGGTGCCGCTGAACTCCTTGTCAGGCACGAAGCGGTTCGTGCTCACGATTTTATCCAAATCAGCGCCGTACAATTCCTGGTCGACGGCCTTGCTGGGTCGATACAGATGGGATCCCAGTGAACCGGCGTCACGCCATGGCTTATCGTACACGTTGTAGGCTTCATCGTCGCCATAGCCGGAGTCCATGCCCTTTGTGGTGTTGAAGAGGCGCTGGTCAAACATCGTTTCACCGGCTGCGTTCGTCTTGGCCGGCATTCCAAGGGCGATCTGTTCAGAAATATCACGTTCCCGTTCGCGCTGCAATTTCGATCTCTTGTCGGGTGCAGCTCGCGCCAAATTGCGATCACGCACTCGATCACGATGCCGTTCAGCACGAAGATCATCACGTTCCTTACTCTCTGCACTTGTTCCTGGCTCAGCATCAGGCATTCGGATGCCTGCACGCTCGTCTCGAGCACGCTGCGCCATCTGCCGCAACATGTCCTCCTTCTTTTCCTTCTCTTTCTGCGCCAATTTCTTCTCAAGCTGCGACCGTGCCTCGACAGCTTCGCGAGCCTTTCGATCGGCGATGTACAGCGCCTCGGCCATCTTGGCGAATTTCTCGTTGATGTGCACCTGCTGCAGACCTCGGCCATCAGCCGCCAGGCGTTTGTCAAGCGGAATGGTGTAACCTTTGGCGTTCTTCCAATTGGAGATGCACGGTGGCACCTTCCACTCCTTCTGCTCTTTCACCGTGACCTTTCGCGACGGGGAGTGAAGCACGGGAGCCGGCGGTGATGGTGGACCTCGTGGAATTTTCTTGTTGATTTTGAATTTTGGCGGCTCCATTGGATCGACCTGAGCCTCGACCATTCGAATGACGCGTTGTTTGGCGCCAGAATTGAAGGCATCACCCTGCTGCGATGGCGTGTAGCGAATGTACTGTGCTGGGGCAGACTTTTCTGCGTGTCTCACGGGCAGGGCGGCTGCAATCTTCTGATTGGTAAGTTTTTCAAGGGCTTTGCGCGTCGCTTCGGTGGCTTCGGCAATTTTCTCGTCATCGGGCCGTTGCAGAGACTCGTGGTCTTCGGCCAGCACCTCAGCTGGCAACAGTTGGCTGATACTCGAATAGACGATTTTGTCTTTTCCGTGGCCCAGCCTGGCGATGGCGTCGTATTTGATTTTACCGCTTTGATCCATTTTTATGGCCAATGCGTTTGACTTCTTGCCAGCATTCTGTGGCGCTCCCATTCCTGTCGACGAAAATTTTCAATTAATTCAAGCTTCAATTGGCCTTGGCCAAAAACGACGCTTACCCAGCGGATATTGGACGACGGTTATCTCCGGGAACGCTCCTCCATCTCCGAAATCAGCCTCGGTACGCGGAATCCAACCCTTGCGTTGTCCGTAAGGCGGTGCAGCAACTTTGGCTGAGACCAGAGCGCCCATTGTGGGGGCCCCTCGGAGCGCCTTTCTCTGTTCCTCGTCATTGTCCCAGGTGACGTTCACGGGTGGCGGCAACGCGCTCGACAAAGACATTTTGTCGTTTTTTTCACAAAATTACGGCGTTAAACTCACAAAATCACAGAAAAACGCGGCGTTTTCACATCGACGGTCAAACGATTATTGGAATGCTTTTCCAAAAACAATGATGTCGTGTTGACAATGGCGACGAATTGAATGGCCTGCGAGAAGTCATTTGACAACTATGATTCAAGATGGCAGCCGGCGGGTTTGTTCCTCTTCTACTGCATTCCTCGTAGTCCGTTCGTAGTGGTGTTGCCGCAAGTGAGATGCGAACGGTTGTCGAATGTGTTTCGCACGCTTTTCTTGTTAATTCGAGATTAAATACGGAACTCGTTCAAAATTCTAAAAAAACGATGAAGAAGCTCGTCGAGTTATTACCTCTGACAGCTGCCTTTTGGCGCGGTGTCGTTGACAAGTCAAGTTCAAGCCACTGTTTGACAGGTGGGTGCGTTCCAGGCGTCGTTGCGTGTTTTCATCAAGTCAAAGTTGTGAAATTCAAGCGTGAATTTTCGCCGATTCAAAGCGCAGATTTTCATTGAAATGTTTTCGTTGCGGATGCGAACATTGTATAGAGGAGTGCAACTGCAAAACCAAGTGGCATCCATTACAAAAGCCCGCGAAATCAACCGCTGTCATTTCCCCCCACAATGTGATTTTGACATTTCGTCGCTCGACGAACAAACGTTCTCGCGAATCGAACAAAACACCGCGATAAGAAAGAGTCGAACGACGGTGGAAGCGGTGCGGGAGCTGCACGGTCGATTGAATGCCGCCAAGGATTCTGAAACGAGAAAGGAGATTGAGGAGAGTCTACGAAATGAGCTGTGGAATCTCCCGAACGAAAGCCACCCGGACGTGGTCCATTACGGTGACGAGCCAAAGGAGGTCGAAAGAGTGGGCGAGCAGAAGGAATTCGCTTTTGGCAAACCGAAAAAGGCTGAAGACATCGCCACTGCTCTGAACATCATCCGGACGGACAAGGTGGGACCTTTCAATGGCTCTCGCTCGTACTACCTAACCGCTGGCTTCGCCGAATTGGTTTGTGTTTCTCCGCTCCAGTTTGTAGTTGGAGGCGACAAATTCACTGCTTTCATTTTCAGGAGCAAGCTCTGATTCGCTACACGACCGATTTCCTGTTAGACAAAGGCTTCCAGTTGATCAGCGTGCCAGACATTCTCCCGGTGCATGTAATCGAGGGCTGCGGCATGGCCATCACTGATTCAGATCGCACGCAAGTCTACCGTCTTCGACCCTCTGAACGATGTCTCTCCGGCACCGCTGAAATGGCCCTGGGAGGGTTCTTCGCCGGGAAAACGCTGAAAAAATCCGATCTGCCGGTCAAACTGATGGCAGTCAGTCGGTGCTACCGTGCCGAGGCCTGTTCCAGCAAGGAGGAGCTCGGACTGTACCGCGTCCACACCTTCACCAAAGTGGAGATGTTTTCCGTGTGTCTGCCAGCCGAATCAGACTCCATGCTCGAGCGATTCCGAGAGACACAGATCGAGCTGTTCAGCAGCCTTGGTCTTTGCTTCAAAGTTTTAGACATGCCGGTTGAGGAACTGGGCGCACCTGCGTATCGAAAGTACGACATCGAGGCTTGGATGCCAGGCCGGCAGACGTACGGCGAAATTTCGAGTTGCAGCAACTGCACGGACTTCCAGGCACGGCGATTGAACATTCGATTCGACGATGGGACGGGGCAAGTGCACGCCCATGCGCACACTGTCAATGGCACAGCATGTGCGGTTCCTCGGATGCTCATCTCGATCTTCGAACAGAACCAGGTTCGTATTAACGTCGACTGCGACTCACCCATTCCGACTTTGACACGGCTTTTGGTTTCAGAACGAGCACACGGTGACCATTCCCACGGCGCTGCAACCTTACCTGAAGCGACAGCAGATCTGGCGAACGAAAGATGTGCCTGCCCTTCGACTTCTGAAACATCCAAAGTTAGAATAAAATAAAATAAAATAAAAGTTTAGTCAAGTGCGATTCTCATCAAGCGTTTATTTAGTGCGTTGCAGTTCAAACTGCAGGTGGTTCTTGGCGATTACAAAATCTAACTCTGAAAAGTGGATAAAAATGATATGACAGCGCTCTCCGTCGGCAAACACTGTCCGAGGGCTTCGAGCAGCAGGGGTTCCTCAGTCACAGCAGCCAAATAGTCCTGATAAGATATCTGCAAGAGACAATCTCGATAAGAATCGCAACGTATTCCGCTTCCAGCGGCGCCGACTCACTTTTCCGTCCTTGTCAACGTCGAATTTCCGCAAGGCGATTTCCACCAGATCCTTCACACTTTCGTCTGGATCCTCGTCTTGTGGCTGCTTGATCAGACAATTCTTGAGCAGCGTGAACATCTCGTCTTTCGTTATGAAACCGTCGTTGTTCAGGTCGTACACTCGAAAGCAAAATGCCGCCTTCTCCGACATCGTTCCTCGTAGGAAGACCGAGAGGCCGACGACCCAGCCCTCCAACCGCAACGGCAATCCCTCGTTGCCTTTCTCCCACGAGACGAAGATGCGCTCCATCAAGGTCTCCTCGGTTGCAATATCGAAGGTGCTGTGGAGCAGCTCCCGGAAAACGTTCCGGTCGATTCCTTCAAGCGATGCGTGTGGCTTCGCGATAACCGAACTGCCTCCCATCGAATTCAACGCCTTCGCCGGGCCGTAGCAATTCGTCACCAATTTCCGGTAAATCTTAAATAATGCCAGCAGCTCCTTTCTGGAAGGAAAAAAGGAGCATCAGTGAGGGTAGAGACCAGCCTCCGGGCAGAATTTACTTGGAAAAGTGCGACTTCCGCTTCAGCGAGTCCAACTGCTTTGGGTTCAGTTTGCCCGCGTTGTCCTCCATTTTCTTGCTCCGAATTTTCTTCCGCACCGTTCCCTTTTCCAGTCCGCTTTTCTTTTGGTTCGACACCCGTCTGCTGTTGACCAACAGGATGGACACCGTTTTCATAATAACGGAACCCTTACTCTTGTATACTCCGCCATTTCCGCCTGGATTGCTTCGTGCAT
>JANSTV010097157.1:0-19920 GCA_027564135.1 Lestremia cinerea
GATGGTATCGGTCGTTTCGTAGTAGCACAAACGGCATAATTGTTTTTCTTGTTTTGTTGAAAACATTTTACTCTTTCGATCACTTTTCAATGAATCTGGAACTTCGCTAGGTGCGTTTCATGCCAGCCGTTTTTTCGTCATCGACAGCCAATGTCGAACATTCTTCTTGGATTTGCCGCTTACTCGTTTCGAAATTTTGTATTGCATTTGGAATTTTCCGAATATTTAATTAACAAAACCATTAGAGAAATAATTCATAAAAATAAAAGTCGTCAATTGCAATTTACGCGGTCAGCATTGACATTTGTTGTTGATGGTTTCACTTGCTCAATGATTTGGCGTGAAGTTGCCGATGTTGCTGATTGTCATGGTGTTATGACAGATGTGAACCGCTGCGTTTTTAACGGTAAATCGAGGGGCTAACAAGAGATGATAATTGTTTTTTGGGATTTCGGTTATTCCTCATCGCGATGCTTGGGGAATGGAGTGAAAAAAAACCAAACTCTTTTCAATGTTTTTCTTGCCAAATACACTTTATTGATAATTTTAATTAAATATTTCAATTCAATAAAGTCAAAGTAAATGCTTTGGATTTCAAACCATTTCAAATAATTCTTGCTAAAATTAGTTGCAGCTATATTTATGACAAGTTTCGCTTCCATTGCTTTTAATACGAAAATATTGAACATCCTTCAACACAACGAGAACTGCTTCAAACAAACGATAAAAAACCAAAAAAAAAAAAAAATACAAAACGAATAAAACAATGCTTTGTACAAGTCAAATTGAAAAGGCCAATTGTTGGTATTAGTTAATTTTATTTATCTTTCAAAGTTAATGCTCGCTTTTGATATGATTCATTTTAAGCAGCGAAACTGTGGGGAAAACTATAATAATTTTTTTCAAATCAATTATCCAAAACTGAAGCGTTAAAAAGGAAAGTCAAATTCTATTAAAAGCAAAATATCTCATTTCCACTTTGTTTTTTTTTTGTCTAAAATAAAGAGGAAAATATTTTTTTCACAACATATTATTTATCGCTTGGCACTTGAAGTTTGCAATGTTTGCTTAATTTTAACAATATTACTCATCAATTAATCAAGCTAAAAAAATCAAAGGAAAATCAAAGCGGAACAAAAGGAGAAAGCCTGAATGAGAAATTCAGGAGACAATATATGAGCAGAATGCAGCTTAGCATTGAAAGGCAACGAAGAATCATTTTAAAAAAATGTTTCGAGCGTTTTTGTGATATTCTGTAAATTTAACATTTTCTTATTGATATTTGCATCAAGTTTTATTGATTAAAATTCATTTGAAAATAATACAGAAAAAAAAACAATAAATTAATGCGATCATAATAAATTACAAAAGAAAATTCTTGAAAAAAAATTGTAGAAATCATCAAATAATTGACTATCAATTTGCATAATAATATATTCATGAGTACCACATTCTGATTGGAAATGAGGAAAATCCAAATGAATAACAATTGCGGCTCCTCAGCCGTCCTTTCAGAATGCGCTTGAATGTAACCTACATTTTGTTAGGATCTCAGACAGATGCTGCACCAATTCGCTTTTCATTCAAACTGATTAACAATAAAAGTAATTAACAGTTGTTTTTAATTTAATTAGTCATCTTTTTTAAAAAAAATATATTTAAAAATAATGGGTTTTCGTCCTTTCGGAAAATAATTTTGTTAATCCTTTTGCTTTCAATAGCAGACAAAACGGAATCTTCAAGGGAAATGGAAAATGAATGGAGAAACTCTCCGATGAGACTGAGCATGTGGGCTTCATTGAGAATCAATAACAACACTATTGCTCCCAAAGCAAACGAAACTGTCAATTACAATTTGTATTTCTCCGCCAACTGTTCGATTCGCTCAAGTTACACTTGATTCGCTTAAGAACTGTGCAATAAACATCTAATAAATAACATGATTTGCATTTTGTCCTCATCTCCGGTAAATGGTTCATTTCTGTTTTGGTTTTCTATAAAATATCATTGTTCATAACTATTTTTTTTTGCGTGAAGACTTCCTATGAATAATCTCGCCCGCACACACACACACACACACATACACACGCACACATCATCAATATGCAATTGTGTTTTTGTTTAAGGCCTATAAGCTACATGATGCTGATGCTGATTTGATGGCATGTCTATGGTGATGAAATTGACGTTTATAGAATTTCTTTGCAAATGCCTTCAATGCAGTAAAAATGTTTGATACTTTTGGCGCGCCATTTTCTCGAGTGCAATACGTTTTGTCTACAAAATGTTGGAGTAAACGGTTGCGTGGACAAGAATTTCAAATATATTCTATCGGAAAATAATTGTTTCGATTTGCTATTTGTTTTAGCCAAATAAAAAAAAAACATTGAAATATTCAATATTGACACAGAGACGATTAGCGAATCTTAGTGAGCGACTAGCATCAGTCGCAAAGTGGAACGATAGACCAGCGAAATAGTTAAGATTCAATTGCAGGAAAATTAGCATAGATTATGGCATTCTGGCGAACATTTATAACGTTGTTTCAGGAACAATTTGTTTTGAAGGACTTTGCGTTCCATTTTGCTTAAGCGATAGATCCAATAGTTGCTGTTCTAATCGCCTTAGTCGCGATTGATACTTGCGTTTGCATCGATCTAATGACTGTGTGAGTGATCTGCAATGGGATGAAATGGTCGTGAGATCAAGCGAATGTGAAGCATAAATGCGACTGAACTTACATATTAGCCTGTTTGAGCTCAGACACTGTGTTTTGTACTTGAGCGTATTTCTCCTCAGAAGACTTGGCTGCCGTCTCGAGCGAACCGGCCAGTCCTTGAAGACGTGCCTTCAATCGAGATTCTCGAGCCAAAGCTTCCACCAATTCCAGTTCAATGCCTGCCGTGTGCTCAGCCTCCGAATAGGAAGTTCGATCCTGAGAATACCCAAGCGATTTTCGTCATTTCCTCAATCATCAACTAAGTCCCGCAATGACATACCTTATTTATCGCCAGCAATGCTTCGGTGTCAGCCAATTGAGTTTGAAGAGACACCAAAGCCTGCTGAAGCACCGTTAACCGTTCAAACGCACTGTTTTTCTCGCGTTCAGCTTGCTCAGCCCGAAATTTGTATTCATTGATGTCCTCGCGCATGCTCATCAGTTCCTGCATCAGCACGGCCGTCTCTAAATCCATTCGTTGATGGTCCATCTGAGCATTTTCGATTGACTTATTGCTGCTGGCATTCATCGCAATGCGTTCATTTTCCAGGTAGTAGGGTGACTCGAGCAGCACCACCGTATTCTGAATGGTTGCTCGATGACCCTTCAATTTTGACATTTGCGCTCTCAGCCGCTTATCGTCCTCGTCCGTCCACACATTCTGATTGGTCGTGGTCGTTGTGATGACAACTGCGTCTTGCCAGGGGCCCAAACTATTGCCTTGCAAATTGTTTTCGCTCTCTAGTCGGGTCATCAAGTGCCGTGCGACGGTTTCGGCAGCCTTTCGACTTTCGATCGAAGCATCGGCATTTTCCAAAATGCCCAATTTACTCTCCAACAACGCCAGCATAACGTCATACGCTTCGATGGTTCGATCGCTGCAATTCAACGCTTGATTCAATGCAATCGCATTAGACTCGTACTTGCCGCACAGTAAATACAAATGCTCGCAATGGGCCTTACTCTCGGCCAATGTTATCGAAAGTACGGTATTTTGAACGCGCAAATGCTCGATGCGCCGTTGCAGACGATGAACTTCATTTTGCAATTGCGTCACGGGCACTTCTGGCACGAGGCCTGAGACCAAATGCTCTGCAATCTCTGTGGTGCAGATGCCTGTGTTGGTGATGTCTGGCCCCGTGATGTGTTGCTCTTCAACCGTTCGCCGTAAGCGCACTCGTTCAGCCATTTTCGAAACGGGCATTTCCATCGGCTGCAATAGTTTCTGATGCATGTGCGGCGCATTCAGTGATGACAGGCTGCCGTACAGCTGAACTGCTGCGGACACACCCCTCAGCGGAATGAGCGAAATTTTGTTCGTTTTGATATTTTTCGCAATCGAATGCCGAAGGAACTCCTGATCATCTGCACTTTGGTTGAGCTCATGCGCGTCGTGATGGAGCGAGGACTCGAATATCTCCGCCGTTTCGCAGAGGTCATCACTGGTGTAGTTTGATCGTTCTTTGGGTGACGATCGTATATGGTCCAGATGATCCAGATCCATAATCGGCTCGTCTTCCTCGTCGATGTTGTCTTGGGCAGATGCCAATTTCGACTGTAACAGAGCCATATGGCCTCTGAGGTAGAGAATCTCCTCCTGCATTGCCTGCAACTGGATCGAAAAATGTCCATCATTTTCCACAGGATTCGCAACGAATGGATGAATGAACTCACCTGCATCTGAGCCGAATTCGATATGGGAGGCAGCGAGCATGGGCTGTCTGATTTATGATCTGGTTGCACTAATTTCATATCAAGCGGTTCGGTCTGCGATTGTTGCTCCAGATTCGTGCATTCCATGTCGGAATTGTAGACGGAGCCCTCTTGAAAACTCAGTTCGCTGACTGTGAATGTCAAACCAACGAATTAGCCAATGCACGACCATCGAGCGTGCAGAGCTGCTACAAAACTCACCACTGCCCTCGGGCTCATGCTCCTCAATGATGGCATTCTCCTGTCGATTTTTCAATTTTTTGCTCAACTCCACGATGACACAATGCATCTCCGTGATGCGACTCTCGTGCACTGCCCCGACAGCATCGAACCGCCTCTGTTGTCGATCCTTCTCCTCCACAGCATCGTTCAGCTTCTTCTGCAGTGACTCACGTTCACGCTCCGAATTCTGCAAACGAGCAGACAGCTCCAGCACTTCAGTTTTCAGCGCCGACAAGGCCGCCACTTGCAACTGAAATTGAAATAAGAACGAAACGAGAAATGAGCTCACGCCGTCGATCACGATTCAACAAAAAAAAAAAACTATTTTTACAATTTCCGATTGTGATTTTGGCTCATTTCGAATTATCGAATATTGACACGATATCGGCCTGCGTCGATGCAAACTTGGCTGTTGTTCGCGCGTTTCATTCGAACAACAAAACCAGCTATTACTGCGTGCTATGTGCGTTGGCGATGACCAATCATTCTGAAAATCATCGTACGATTGTCCATCCGAAATTGCTTTGTTGACATTTTCCAACAGATTCACATTTCCCGGCGACGTACAATGCATTCTCATTCACGCAATTCGTCAATCGGGTTTGCTCAAGAAAAACAAAGTCGACACACCGAATTCCGTTCACTCGAATCGGTCCTCACACCACGCACCACGCAGCCAAGTTCTCAATCAATTCACTTTGTTGTGTGCAATTTCACTTTTGTGGTTTCTTCAAATGGCTCTCTTGCGCGATGTCACCCAACGACAAAAATGTATGCAGACATTTTATGACGTAATGAATTTCGGTCAAAATCCCATGGCTGTAACGACGCATGGATATGTTAGCCGAAAGAAAGAAACGAAAACATCCAAGAGCTGATTGCAATTCCAATTGCTATTAGAGCACACTAAATGAGAACACAACCTACAAACACTCGTACAATTATCGACATGGACGTCGTCATCCTCGTCGGCATCGTCGACGTCGTCCACATCGTCGTCGCTGTTCCCGCGTCATTCACACAAATATTATTGTTTTCGAGAAGAACTGTTCAAGAAAAATGCGATGAGAAACAACAGCGATTCGTTTTCGTGTATTTGCGCATTTTCCTCCATCGAAATGTTTCATGAAAATTTGATGATTTCTCGATTTGTCTGTTGGTCAGAACGTCGTATCGCATCGTGTGCCAAATGGTATGAGTTTGTTTACATGTGTGTATATTTACATGATGTGCCGAGTGTGCGCACCATTATTGCATCTTCAGTTTAACCTTGAGAATCATATGTCATGAATTTCAATTCGATTGACCATCACCGATCGTGCACAGCGCCGTTAAAAGTCGGTAAAGTCGACGTTGCCTCGAACGTGAACGTAAACAGAGCCCGGCGTAATTAATGATTTTCCACAATGACGACCATTGCGTAGTTGCGAAATGCCATTAACGAAACCATTCGAATGTCCTCCAATAACCCTCAGCCCCTCAATTCCGACACGATGAACCGGACCATCTCTGACTCACCTTGCTCGCCAAATGCAGCATCGATGAAGTTCCTCCTGTTTCATTTTCGGTCAGTTGGCTGTCGGTGCCCAGCGAATCAGTGACTCGATGAGGTTCTGGTGATAAGTCACGTGCCCCAGAGTCCCTTCCCCAGGACTCTTGACCGTAAGAATTCTTTCCGCCGCTGGTCTTATTGGTCGATGACTGCAAATTACCGTCAAAGTCAGCGTTCGAATAGTCCCTTTGACTTCTTCCGGTCGATTTCTTCTCTTTCTTCTGTTGCGACTTGCGTGGCGAATCCTTGATGGGTGTCGCTGGACCATCTTTGATCTTCAATTCACGCAGCAACGGTTCCAATGGCCCGGTTATCCCCAATCGTCGGCACGCATTCGCCAGCTCCTCCGAATCGAACGTCGAATCTCCGCTCAGCAAATATCGACCATGTCTGTGGTCATTCTCATCCCGAACTTCCGACATTTGATTGCGCAATTGGTTCTATCCCAATCAGTGTCGGACAATTGCCAATTGAACGTTCTTATCGTCGTCCACCTCGTCTCGTATCTCGCCTCAATGAATCCAAATCAATTGGCTATTCTGTTGCCGATGCAGCCGATTCATTCAATATTTTTGTGCTTTTTCACCGCACCCATGTTTCGTTCGTTCTCTGAATTTTATTTTGTAAACAAAAACAATCGTTTTCTGATGCCGTTCAATTCACAAACAATTCACATCAATTGTCACTGCACTCAATCGTTTGCGAATTAATCAAATGCCCTGATTTTTTTTATTCAGAATTTTGTCGAACCGCAGTTTTACCGCACCGTGAAATTTTTTTGTTGCAAAGATTTTGCATACAAAACATTCTCTAAATGAAAGCGGCCATGTTTTATGATTTTGACATTTTATTTATTTATCTCTGCATGCGTTATGCATCCGGTAGAGGTCACTGGGCGATATCGATACTAAAAAAGACTGGCCTGCTATTCACCTAAAACAAGACGAGTGAATGAAAGTCGGATTTCAGTTAACGAAAATGGTTTTTATTGAAAATTCGTCGTCATCGTACCGGAGCAATTTATTTCGATTTGGACTTTTTCGATGGCGTTCCTTCATCATCGCTTGATGTATGCGATTTTCTCTTTTTCGCCTTGAGCTTATCCGCATAACGTTTCACTTTGTCCGCCTGAGGGCTGTACGCCCAGTAAATCAATTTTAAATGCTCGTCAGTTGGAGAGCCGTCGTCGTTGAACAGTTTCTTGTCACCAATTTTAGCTTTGATCTCCGTCAGTTTACGGTTTCGAATTATGTCCCACGAAGTCGACTCGTCATCCTTCGGAAACAAAGTCCGCAAATGCTTGTAGTTGCCCTTTGCTGCGCCATCATAAACACCCACGAATTCAGCATTCAAAGAGTGCTTTGGTTTTCCGAATGCCACAACAATGGCAGATGGCAAATAGGCCAAATTGAGCTTTGACCGGTTTTCTTGATCGAATTTATCGAGAAAATCTTCCAAGAGAGCCACTCCTGCTTTAATGGACTTTATTTTGTTTTCATCTTTCGTTCCAGACAAAACGCGCTTGGAGCTTCCAATCAAGCCTTTAACCGCTAGCTTTTGATAGTCAGGATCTCGACCTTCCAGAATCCTAAGGAAAGAGTGTGTTTTCAATCAGAGATGGACGCATCTCAGAGCAAAATGCCACTTACTGCAATGTCTTTTCGGCTGCGTCTTTGTCTTTGAACCCAAGGCCTGGCACCGTTTCCACCTTATCGCCCGATTCGTTCTTTGCATTCTTAGTCGAGCTGCTTCCGCTATTTTCCTCGAGCCACTTTTCAAATACATTGATTGCCGCCTTGATGTTCCTGATTTTATCCTCGGCCTTGGTTACTGCAACAGACGGCAGACTTGAAAATATCGAATTACATTCACTCACAAAAACCATCCCACTTACGAGTCAATGTCCGTTTGGCACGTCCAAGTAATCCTCTGACGGTGAGCTTCTGGTATTGCGAATCGTGTTCGCTTAAAATGCGCAATGTATCTTCGGCCTTCGCTTGATCCTTGAATCCAAACTGCGACTCACCACTTTCGCTATCTTTTCCCATTTTTAACTGTTTCCTTCGAAGCGTTAAACGATCGAAATAAAATGTTCGTAAATTGATTCTCTTCCCAATGCCAATCTCTGCCGAAAGTAAATCTTCTACTAAAGAGCTATTGTTGCTAATAGTCGCACGACCAATCCAACTCACCAAACCATGGAAGGTTGGTCACACACACAGAAAATCGGCCGAAAAAATTTTGTCATAATTTTTTGGTTGAAACATCGATTAAAATATCAAAATGACGTAATCGAGTTTTGTTTTTGTTTTCGTTTTCTTTGGCTACTTCTCTCACTCGCATTGATATTTGATGTGTGTCGCGAGTTTTGTGTACAACCGCTGTGTGAAGAATACTACAAAGATGAATGAATGATGAGCAGACGAACGGTCTTGTGGCCGTTTAATTATGGAAACATCAGAAGAATTTTTTGTTGAAACACTCGGAAGTCGAAATGGGTGATCGTGTGTGGGGTCCGGTGTGTCTGGCGTATCTATGCGTGTGTGTGTGTGTGTGTGTGTGTGTGTGTGTGTGTGTGTGTGTGTGTGTGTGTGTGTGTGTGTGCGTGTGTGTGTGTGTGTGTGTTAATCATCATCTTATGGGAATGAATCGATTCGACCGTCCGTTTTATAATCGATTCACGCTGTTTGGATGCTTCTGAATTGGCTGGGAAGCCACACACGGGTTGGGTGACATTCGATTTCATTCATTCATTCTCACAGAAATACCTTAATCCGGCCTGAAAGCCGTCAATTACGGACAAAATTCAAATAGAAATTCATCGAAATCTCATTAGAAGCGATAAATATTCAAATCTTCAAAATCACTGATTCGTTCAAGGACTTTAAAGCCCATTTTTTTATGCTTGCTTCATTCGAACGATTGAATATCTATCTATTGTATTCGTCGCGAATAGACGGGCGCCCGTCACTGATTGAGAATCTTGATTGGTATAGTTCGATCGTTCATTCACAAGCGATTGAGAGCCATCCAAAATCCGCTGTCTGCTCCATTTCCGAATGGAAATTTCAATTTCAACCTGACCCAATTTAATCCATTTCGATCGATCATAATTAATCGCAATTCCGATAATTCATTTCAGGCGCAAAATGCCCTTGAAATCTATTGTTGTTATGAATAATAGAAATAAATGTGTTTTTTGCGTAAACAATTGTGATTATTCGAAAGTTTAAAAGTTCGACGTCTATTTGAATTGGGTTATCTGCGAAACAAATGAAATGATCGCCGAACGATCGTTCTAAAGCATTGTCCATCAATTCGCAGATCGAATGGTCGATTGATCGGAAAACTGAATCGAAAGCACATTCAATAATCGTTTTTATTTTATTCCGAACGCATCGACACCATGATCATCTCAATTTTGCTGATCAGTTTGTACACAGTTTTGTACTTTTGGTATCAACGCAAGTTCTTTCTGTTCAGCTTCAAAGCGACTACCTGGTGGGGACTGCCGTTTTTCGGGAGAGCGTTGCTGTTCTTGAATCCAAACAGTAAGTAGATGGATGGACGTCTCGAACAAACATTCTCGCAATGTTTCACTTTCAGAATTCGTTGATATCGTCGATAGACACTTGAGCTATGGCACAGCCCCCATATGCGCATGGTTCTTGCAACGGATATTCGTCCTCACTGATCTTCCGCAACAAATGGAGACCGTTCTTACATCACCACATTGCCTGGATAAAGGCAAATCGTATGCATTCGTCGCTGAATCGTTCGGCAATGGTTTGATCGCTTCAAAAGGTTTGCCTAGAACACAGAGTTGGCATTCCATCACATAACGATTAATGAAATACATTCAATTCACCAGGTAATGAATGGAAGCATCATCGAAAAATTATCAACTCATCATTCAGTTATCCGATAATCCTACAATTCGTTCCAATCATGAACAAGCACATGAGAAATTTCGCTGAAGTCGTTTTGGAGAAGCTTGCTGGAAAGGGCGAATTCGATATTTTGAGTACCCTTCAGATGAGCGCGATGAAGTTGGTTTGTGGTAAGTGGGAGAGAGCATCAATGTCGCACAGCCATTCTCACAATTAAAACATGTTGCAGCAACAACGATGGACTACAAAGGCGAGGAAACGAATGAAGGCTTTTTGGAAACTGGTAACATGTGCGTTGAACATTAGAAATTGCTTGTGACCTTGAAAGTCTGATGGAATCTACTTTCTTGACTCAGATTGTTGGAGATGACCGGAAAACGATGCTTTCAGCCATGGTTGCAATTCGAGTTCTTCTTCAAATTTTCGAAACATTATCGAACGTATTACGACAGCCAAAAGAAATTATTTCAAACTGTCTCCAATGTATGTCCAGTTCTCCAGCGTGCCTAACTAGGACTCTCATCCACTTTTCTCTTCATGCAGATGTACAATAGGAAGAAAGAGGATTACATAGCGAACAAATCAAAAACAACGATCAGTGAAAAGGATCAAGACATGGGAAAAGGAAAATCGATTTTGATCGACAGATTGCTGCAATTAGTTATGGAGGAGCAGACATTCACGGAACAAGATGTTGTCAATGAATGTTCCAATTTTATTTTGGCGGTAAGTGAGGCATGCATGAGTCGCCTGTCTCTCCAAGCATTTTCGTTGCGGTTTTATCATTTCAAGGGATTTGAGACGACTGCTACGTCGGCCGCCAACATAATGCTGCTTTTGGCCACTCATCCCGAAAAGCAAGAGATCCTCTTTCAGGAGCTTAAGACTGCGTTCCCCAAGAAGGGACAGGACATACCAGCCGACATACTGAGCGATCTGCCATATTTGGATTGTGTCGTCAAAGAAGCCCTACGATTGATGCCGTCTGTTCCGTATTTAACACGAACTGCCGCGAAAGACATCAAAATTGGTCGGTTGATTGGGTGTTGTGGCCTAAAAGGGAAGTGAACCTATCAAATTATGTGCTTTTCAGGCGATCACATAGTTCCGGCTGGGGCTGAGCTCTTCTTGAACGTAATTGGCATGCATCGTAGACCCCAATATTGGAAATACGATCCGAATGCATTCAATCCGGAGAACTTCTTGCCAGAGAATTACTTACCCACGCGACATCCCTACAGCTATCTGCCATTCAGTGCGGGCATGCGGAATTGCATTGGTTTGCGTTATTGCTTTCGCGGATTGCAAGATTTTCATTAAGTTTTTCTTTCAGGAATGAAATACGCCAATATCGCATTGAAATTCTTTACGATTTGGATCGTTCGCGAATATCGATTGACGTCCACAATCCGATACGAAGACATCCGATTTCGGATGAATGTAACGCTCCATTTGCAAAACAAGCATTTGGTGGAAATATTTCAAAGAGAAGAGTAATAGCCGTTTCCGTGCACTCTGGCTAGAAATATGGTAGAAAAATAAAGTTTTTTCTTCGCTTGCAATTTGTATTATGAATTATCAAACGAATTTGTTTGTTTTTCGAAGCTCCACACCTGCAGGTAAATTAATTCCTGAAACGGAAGTTGATTTCTTTACACAGCTCTTATTTCGCCACGAAATTTAATAAGTCAATAGTCGCGAGCTTGAGTGAAGAATTTGGCGGAATGAATGTTGCTTGAAATCGATCAAAAAAGAGAATTCCTGTTCTAATGATGCAAGCGAACAAATTTGATGATGAATGAGATTGAGAATAAAGATGAATTGAATGGTAAGAAAAATCACAAAATTGATGATTTTGACCAAGTTTTATTGCAATGTTGAGAGTTGCTTTTTCATTTGTTTCTGCAAGGCAAATCGATAAACTGATATATGAAGAAATGGCACTGGATAAACAAAGAGATACGAGATTGCTTTCCTAAATGTCAGTTTGTCAATTTTCCTTCCATAAATTTACTAGCTCAAAATCTAACGTCGAAGATGAATGAGTGAATAATGAACCACGCAACACACTCCACAACCCCAAGTCATTGGACCGGAGTCAATCCCTTGGAATAAATGTTCCAGCCTCTCTTCGGCTTTGCCCTCCCACTTGCTGGTGGCTGGTGAAATTTGCTCATTTTCAAGCTTTTAGGCGGGTCGATGTAATCACGTTTATCATCATAAACTGTGCTATCGGTACAGGCCTTCTCCCGCTTATCGGCCACTACCTCCCCCTTTTTCTGGAAGGTCTTCACGTAGTACCAAATGCCCCATAGATGATCGCTCATTTCTTTATTTTCTGGTTGCTTTTCTCCACAATTACCAAGAACCCAATTGCGATGACAAAATCTCTCTTTTGTTCCTTCATGTGGATGAACGGATGTGTTGAAGCATTCTGAATGATGAGCGACTTGCATTGGCTTGACATTTGTTTTTCGATGATTGAAAACGAGACCTGCTGGATCTCCAACTGAAAGTCAATTCGAGTTTTGTATAAATTCCTCCCTTCGAAGTTTCATCAAACCCGATTACCATGTATCGTTCCGATGATTTTTTTCTGAGCAGCAAAGTGGTCCTTCACGATTGCAGCAGCTTCCGGAACAAGTCTTCCGCCAAAACTGAAACCGACCATGACTGATTTCTCAATGTCAAAGCCCTCACCAGCCAACTGTATAATTTTGAATGCCAAGAACTGAGCCAGCGCGTCGAAATTTTTGTATAGATCTGGCACAGTGTGCTGGGGCACACTACTGTAGTCCATGCACATTACACAATCAAGTGGCCAGTCTGGAAAAAGAAGTGAAATCAGCACCAGCTACTCAATTCAAAACGAATAGTTCGGGAGTACACACTGTGAATTAGAATTGTCACCCAATCAACGGTGCAGGCCTGTGTCCAACCATGAACGATGATTGTGAAAGATTCTGCTTCGGCACAAGGAACAATCGATCTGTTACGGATCAAGGATTTGATCGGTTCCGCAGTGAATGTGAGTCCGGGTAGTGGAGCCGGGATTTCCTTGTGATAATAAAATAACTGAACCCATTGCAAGAGCTCATCCATCTTGACGTAACGATTGTAAGGCTTGTTCAGATAAACTTCAACAGCATAACTAACTTCCTCGGGAGGGTCCCTGCACATGAGATGAGAGTGTATTATGATTCTGATTTGACCGATCGTTTTGTCAATTTACTTTGGAAAGTCACGATAGACATCCATTGTATGTCCTTTGGTGGCTGGACGAGGTCCAGAGCACGTGACAGCCCTTTCACTTGAAGTGAAATGGTTGGAGTCCAACGCCGATAAGTAATACTCAACGACCAGTGGCCTACCAGCTTCTTCGTGAGGCTCTGCCCCGCACGACCTCAGCCACCAATTTTCGTGACAATGAGTTTCCATTTCTCTTGTTTTGATGCACATCGATAGTCTTGAGATATTCGATGGCCGCGAACCCTCTGGGGGATCGTCCTCTACTGGGTCGAGCACTGGCTTAATAAAAAAAAATAATAATTTCCAGGCCAATCGATCAACCACCTCAACAACCCACAGTGCAAATGTCCAATCTGAAATTTAGACTGAGAGTTAAATGCTCTGGTAGCAATTTGCGCTCCATCACCAATCGCCAATATCATCGATTGAGCTGCATCGAATCCCGCTGCTTGAAGATTCTCCAATATTTTCAGCATATGCTGAGCTGACTCGTCAATTGAATTGTTTGAATGATAAACACACATCAGATTTCCTCTGTCGAATCGATTCAGTTCTAAGGAATAGGCGTCAATAAAGACAAGTGCGTAGGCGTTCCAGTGTTGACTCGCTTTCTTACTTTTCACAAGATCCATCACATAGCTGCTGTGACAGCTCTCATTTCTTTTCGGCGTTATTATTAAATATTTCTTGATTGCGTCAGAGTCACTTCTCCACGTATAGAGCTTTGCGTCAGAAAATAGCAGTGCCTCAACATTACTGGAGAAAAAAAAATTGACAATAAAACATGATGTTGCGAATATCAATCATATTTCTGACTCAGTCATTTCATCAATTTTGTAACTATATATGCGCACACTCGTGGCTTCTTCTTGCCCTTCTTTTTGTTCCGCTTTCGCATAAAAATCCCCCTTTCGTTTTAGATCACTGCGAACAACAACGTTAGACGAGACCATCGAAGGCACAAACAAGAGCATATTACTTCAATAAGATTTCAACGGGTCCCGTTCTATCGCCATCATCTACCAAGTGCTGGCAGGCTAAAGTTTTCTCTGAGGACAAGATCTTTTTCCCTTTCCGAGCATCCAGGTAGTATTTTAAGGCCTGCAAATGAGCTTCAAGAGAGTTCTCTGATTTCATACAGTACTCTGGCGTTATCCAGTTTTGGTTGCAATTTCTAAAGCTCGATCCAATGCCGCCGTTCTCCGTCGATGTTGTGAAAACACAAATGGAATTTTTTGAAACGTTTCTTGGCGTAACATTCGAATTCAATTTTGCGTCAAACAATTTTCCCATATTATCCAAGACTGTTGGTTCAATCGAAGTTCAAATGATGCATCTATTTTGGAGCCCACCAATTCAGATGAAACTTACGATGTAAATGTTCGACTTTTGGTTGCGTTTTGGGGTGGAGAAAAGACCATTTCTCAACACTATGCACTGCCAGTTGCCCTCCAAGTCCAATGCCAACGATTGATGATTGTTCGACGTTGATATTGGCCTTTTTAACCCAGAGCAGCCACTCTTTGAGCCTTACAGTCATCGCTTCAAAATATCTACCGATTTCGTTTTCATTCAAACCTTCATAGTGGATGCAAACTACGCAATCCACTTGCTGCTCCTTGTACGCTGTGGAATGCCAATCAGGATATGTACTTCACTTATCGTGGTTTGCCTCGAATCCATTACTTTCTACCAGATCCAAAATCCACTGACTGTCGCATTTTTGATTCAAGTCTGATACAATCAACAGCATCGGAACTTTCCTACCCCTTGATGTTCCACCCGCTTGCGGACACCCGTTTCTATTACCCTTGAGATGAGCATCTGTCGACTGTAGGCTGAGCCGATAAGCCAAGTAAGAGCTGTAGGGGGGAAATTATCATTGAACAAGAGGCTCCGACTTCATAACAATCTTACTTTTGGCCTTGCCCATTCTTCGGCGTGAACGTGAAGAATGTGATCATACGATCAACTTCCGACAGCACTTCTTTTGCTCTGGAATCCGATATGCCCCGTTCGGTAAAGAAATCTTCCACTTGATTGTTCGAGTTGAAGTTGGTAAATGCAGAATTAGTGTATAGAAAAGTGCTAAAAAAAAATAGTATCCAAATCGGCGTCATATCGATTGAACTGCAGAGACCATAATCCGTTCTTTCGAAAAGTTGAAGGTTTACTAAGGGCGCCGTGACATTTCGACAGGTTTTTTGTTATCGGTGAGACATGAAACATGATGACTCTTCATAACATATTTTCTCAGTTTTTGCAATTATCTTGCTAAACAAACACGTTCCGGCTGTACAAACGTCTATTGAGCTTGAAGCATATCAATTACAAATTTCTTGGAACAACAACTTGCTTGAAGAGTTTGATGAGCGAAGAATGAAGAGTAAGAGTGAGACATCAAAGTAAAAAAAAATTCTCTTTCTTCCAATAATTTATCACATAGGTCTGGATCAGCCACCAACGCCGTCCCATACTCAGCAATCGTCTCCCCAACAACAATCCTAGAAGATTTCATCTAAGCAACCGCAAAGTCAGAATTTTCGCGGGCAAAGATGAGTGATCGCAGCTTTCACTTGGAGAAACAGTCAGCATCGCTGCCCTCTCAGGGCCATTTGCATACAACGGACGGGACCTATCGTATGCCACCGATCCATTAATAAAAATAGACGACTACGATTAGATTACCTTGGTTCGCGGTTCATTATGCATAGCCGGAAACAACCAAAATGACGAAGCGAAAACGAGAAACAATTCGACATTTGTAATAAATATTTTTCCAAAAAATCTTCCTGTCCAATAACATTTATTATATTTTGGTGGAGACGAAGATTATTTGTTAATTCATTACTAATTCCTATCATTTATTTGGCTATTTAATTCATCTTCCTTCCAAATTAACTTGCTTACATTGTTTGATTTACATTCATTTGTGTACTTTGCTTGTGTTTCTTTCCTCTGTGTGTGTTTGCTTTGAGGGATTCAGCTATTTCCATCTTCTTTTATTTTGCTTCCGTTTTTCTTTAATTTGTTTTTTTTTTTGTAAGTTTTGAAATTTTTAATAAAATAAATATCCAATTATTGATTATAAATATTTAATTTTAATTATTCTATAGATCTTCGAGAAGTTTAATCGGAGCTAAAACCAGAAGCGTTGGATCCATTGCAATGAGACCATGTAGATTGATTGAGGTGAGTAATAAACGAATGTTAACTGTCTCAGTTCTAAGCATTCCGGATGGCGACAAGTTCACGCAGAGAACTGACCGAACAAGTTGCATTCAAACAATTTATTTGACTGGCCTAACATTATCAACAGGCTATGACCTGATCCTAACCGACATGGAGCCAGTCAAGCGAAATCTACCTGAAACTTATCCTAGCAGAGTATTTTCAGTCGTAAGATCACCTTTGAAGAAGTCTTTGTCCAGTCCTATTTCAGTGCAATTCGAAAAGGAAATTCAACCAAATCTTGGGTTCCATTGCAATTCCACGAAACGTTTGGCACTGCTGTGTTCCAATTGTTTGAATAAGAAATTTTACAAAGGAAAAGAAAAAACTCTTCAAACCAAATTGGAGAATGCGGAACACAGTCAAATAAAATGATAACTTAAATTTTATGAAAGAATACTTTTTGTTTGTTTTTTTTTTGTTGATAAATATTTTTTTGTTTGGCTCATGGAAAACCAGTTTCCGAAATAAGTATAACCAAAGCGGAAGAAATTCATGCATGTGGTGTCGAGGAGCCATTGAGGGAAATAAAGAGACTCGCCGTTTAGGAAAACCACAAGACACTGAAACATTCAATAAGTTTGTGTCTTTTGGGCATGCTGAACCAGCCAGTTCAGATTGTTCATTTGTTGACCAGCAAAACATCGGCAAAGAAATCGGATGGTGCTGCAAATAATTTTGAAATTGCTGACAAGCTAACGCCTTGAAATAGATTATCATCAAGGTTGTTGGGTTGGGCATGGCGTGAAACTGAATGACTAATTTTTCTTTGATAATCTAGAACCACTCAATCGTTTCATCCCCCCCTCTCCTCTCTCTCTCTCGTAATTTCTAAATTCATGCATAAATATGAGACGGTGCGTTATGCATTTTAATCGGGTATCATATGAACGAAGCTAACTGGAAACATGCCTCGACGTGTACCGTCGCCTTCCACTTCACCTTCCATCCAATTTTCATCATCAGTGCGTTCGTTCAGAATTAGAATTATTTCACCTTCTTTGAATTCTAATTCATCATCATTGTCAGCATTGCAATCGTACAGTGCACGGCATCGACGATTTCGAGTCTGAAAATGTGGCGAGCATAGAAATTACAGTTTGCGATTTTTTTTTTTTTTAATTCCACGGTTCACTTACATAGCCACTATAGTTGGTGTTCATTTCGGTTAGATTCTCTTCCACGTGCATGTTATTCATAATCGACGAGGTGAGCAGTGAGTCGGCAGAGTCATCCAATATTTCGGACGTTTCAAATCCATTGTTCGAATAGTCCATATCGCCGCATTCACTGTAGAAACTCTTCTCCTGTAAATGTGAGGAATTCGCGGGTCAATGCCAAGTGCAAAGTAAGATCGTGCGCCTACTCACATTATAATTCACATTCCCTTCTAATTCTTTGACATTGCCGTCTCGGATGTTGTTCGTCAGGGGCGGTGGTGGTCCTGGTGGCGGTAGCTTCGGTCGAATGACATTTTTGTCAACTGGTTTCAATATCGGTATTTCGCCGCTGGGCAATACTAGCTTAGCTCCGGCTAAATGTAGGTTTCGCCCCAGCGATTCACCGCTCAACGATCGTTTGTGCCCAAAGGTGGAGAAATCTCCGAGCGAATAGCTGTTTTTATCATATTTGTCGGGTGCATCGCTCGGATGGTCCATCGACAAGGTCTCATGCAGTTTATGGTTGAAATGTAAATCTAGAGTTTTCGATTCGACGTTTTTCATGTGCGGTAACGTGCTGTACATGTCGGATTGGTTCTTGTTCACATTTCGATAGTCCATCGATTCGGCATTCTGACTGTGTCGCGGCGCATATGGCAATGTGCTGTAGATTGTTTGGTTATTTGGTGGTGTTGGTGCTGTACGCTTCTGTGGATAAATTTCGTTGAATTAGCCAAACAAACATGAAAACAGCCTGGCGTGGTGACCTACCTCAACTTTGGTCGTTGACAACGAACGTCGACTTGCCGATGTTTGTGCATACGATTTCGATATGTTTGTTATGGAACCGGGACTCAATCGACCTTGCTGAGGAAATTGTGTTTGTTGCTTTGGACTTGTGCCTGGTTGTGCGTAGGTGGTGGACAATTGATTGGACATTTGGCGATTCAATTGATTACAAACAGCATTTGGACTAGAACCACTATGAATTGAGTCGCATGTGGATGATCGTGAACGTATGGCCACTGGTGAATCACCGCCAGCATAGCTGGGTGGACGTGAACGGGGTTTCTGAAAATAGGAAAATTGTTTTTTTTTTGTTGGTTTGTTTAATGATTAAATTGATTGCCTTTCAGCTCACCTTTTCATCGATGACCGTTTCATCATCAGAGAAATCCGTTGACCCATCATCATGCGGCAGATTCCAATCGGTGTTGATGTGATCAAAAGCGCTCTTTTGGCGTCGCATAGCGCATTCAATGAGCTCACGACAAGCTTCATGTCCCATATCCTTGCTGATTTGCAATGGCGTTTTTCCATGTTCGTTTTTGATTTCATAATCAGCGCCCGATCGAAGCAACAGTTTCATGCACTCTTGTCGATCATGCAACGCACACAGATGCAATGCCGTGTTTTTACCGCTGACATCTGACGAATCTGTGGCATTGGTCTGACGATTCAATCCTTGCGATGGCATATTTTGAATGAGAAAATCAACAATGTGCAACGTTGAGCCCATTTCTCGCAAAACAGCCAAATGCAACGCCGTTTCGCCGTGACGTGATGTCGGTAATACACATGTCAGATCGGCACCCTCAGCCCACACTTGCAACAATTGACCCACATCAGCATTCACAACCGATTGTTCCAAGTCACTGCGTAGATCTGAATCATTCGAACAGGTTCGCATTATGTAACGCTTCGCTACATATTTCGCTCGAATGAAATCATAACGTTCTTCCATTGAGCTATCGGCTTGCAGTTTTGTATTGCCAATAGTCGCCTCCATGACATCGTTCAACTGATTGTTGCCCATTGCCCGGGCTATCAACAAATGAGCTGTGGTTATGTTGTCCAACTTCAAACTCTGTATCCGCGAGTGATGAACACCCAAGTCCCGGTGAATGCCCGAACATTGAATGCATACTAATACTCCGAGGTTTAAGCTTATCCAGGTAACATCTGAATTGGAACGGAATCGAACAGAAGCGACGTTTAGTTATCGAATTGAATGAACGATTGTTGAATTGCCAAAAACTCACCGTTTTTCGAACCACAATCACAGCATTGATCATTTCCAGGCAAATTCTCAACATATCTAATCAATGTCTTTTGTAATTCTATTAAACTGGGCGATATTTGTGGATTAGCATGTTGGAAGGTTTTCGTTAATGCTTTTTCTTT
>JANSTV010097268.1:0-19888 GCA_027564135.1 Lestremia cinerea
CCATCGTCGACCAAATCGAAGCGACCCACGTTGAACGCTGCTCGCTACTCTCACACAATGCATCGCCTGAAATCCATATATGTCAAGTCCATGACATTCTCATAAGTGATGCCGTCCCCTTTCTCGCCAGCAATTTGATTGATTTCGTTCCGTAATGTCTCCTGAATCTCTTGATTGATGGCCATCTCGTAAAGCGCATATGTCATTGTCGTTGAGGACGTTTCAAAACCGCCGAAGAAAAATATGAAAGCTTGTGCGGCAATTTCCTCAATTGTAAGACCCGGTTGCGTATCACCACCGCCATCCTTGTAGATATCGATCATCAGTTGCATGAAATCCTTGCGAACGACATTGTTGTCGATGCGGTGTTTGATTGTCTTCCGAACCAATTCGATGACAAAATCGGTGACATCCGGTGAATTGATACGCACATTCAACGCTTTGGCTTGCTTGCGAAAGAGCATTGCCAAGAATTGCTTAAACGATTGGAGTTTTGTGAAATTGAACATTTTCTTGCCCATTTGACGGAAATGCGAATCGGGATTTTCAATGCTGTTACATTGTACGCCGAAAGCGCACGAACCAATTACGTCGGTGGTGAATCTAGCGAGAAATTCACGTATTTCAATGGGTCGACCGTCACCGATGCAAGTGTTGAGGTGGTTCGCTAATTGGCCTGCGATTTCAACGATTGCTGGAAACATCATTTTCATTTTGCTCGAAGTGAAGGTCGGCGTTAGTTTGGTTCGAAGATGTCGCCATTCTGAGCCTTCGATGAAAAAGAGATTTCCACTCAATGGATCGGCCTCTTTGTTGAAATACACTCCGCGATCGACGAAATACTTGAAATCCTTCACCAATACGGTTCTCGCAAACTCCGGACTGAGCACCAGCAATGTGGGCGTCTTGAAGAAGAATATGCCGGCATAATGACCGTGATGCTTCAATTGTTGATAAAGTGATTGAGCGATATACCCGAAATGCTTCTTTTGAGTTGTTTCGCCGACATTTCCAAATGGAAAGGTCGGTTTCAAAAACGGCACGTTCAATTTCCGCCAAACATTGTACTTTCGCTTGAAGTCCACATAAACGTACAGAACGATACATGCACAAGAAACCAACAGCAATGTGACTAACATGATGGACGCAATCCAAGGCACACAGAACGAATGGAATGAAAGAAAAAAAATTCGCTGCGGAAAACTATGAAAAATTGCCCATTAATTTGCAAACACGTTTGTGCGATCGACGTTTGTGGCCAAAGGTGGCATTGCTCAATGGACAGCCATTTGTTTGTAAATCACTTGGTAATTATAGCTTTTGTTGAAACAGCGTTTTGCATCGATTTAAATCATTCACAATACCCCGTCACTTGTCGGCTGGCATTTCGTCTCGGTGATGCAATCCGTTCGGCACTTTTCCATCGACCAAGTTCAAGTCAACAACGATCACCGCTGAATGCACAAAATTCATATAGAATTATCAAGAGAGAATTGTCGCAACACGTTTGCTATCATCCGTCAAGCGTCACAACAAGCAAACGATAAATGTTTGTTTGCTTCGCGAACACAATCAAACGACTAATGCGCAATAGACGATTCTAAACCCGAAACACCAGAGTCGGACACGGTTGAGATCGTCCCCGTCAACAATGACCCATTTGCATCGTCGCCGTTTCAACGAAGCACTCGATTGACTTCGACTTTAAGCTGCTGACGATGTGTCGAAGCTCATCGTCAAAACGCCCGAATGATGTAATGCGGCTCAAGGTTGAGAATCAAAAGCTCTGAAATGCTCTTCATTTGCTCGAATGAGCAAGCCGCTCAATTGTATGGACGACATTGTGAAGCGTTTATTGAATATCCGTCGCGGTTAGCTTATGGATTATTCAACGACAAAGTTGGCTGGTAGAATTGGCTCATTTCTTCCGTCTCAATTCAACTCAATTCCATTGAAAGCATTCTGCTGCAACACATCCGAGACAGTGACGGCATTTGAACAACGGCAATTGACTGACAGTCGTTGGAGTCGGACGGCTATCACTGGCTGTGTGAGGTGGGTATGTGGACCGGTCGTCACTCGATTTGTTGCCGCATAAATTTGTTATAATTAGATAAGGTTGGGTTGAATTTTTGTGTTGCACTTGTTGCACGTGAATTTCGCCTTTGCGATTATTGTTGACGCTGAAGCAGGAAGTTAATTACTGAAATTACCAAAGATAATGACAAAGCAATGTTTAACCGTCAATTTAATGCATTTAATTATGTTAATCATAGGCTGGGTGATTACTGAGCTGCTAGGCACGCGTATGTACAAGCTCCGAATTAATTGGGGTGTTGTTCGTTCAATTTGGCCCGCTGCCGGAGATAACGCCTGGATTTATGCAAGCATTTGGTCGCAAAGAAATCGATTTAATTCATCTTGTTTTTCTTGAGTTTGTTTATTTGACCTTAATCTAAAGAGAACATTCCTAATCTATCAAGACAGTCATAGAAATAAAGTCGAATTCAGGCCGATTGGGGGATTTTAAGGGCCGTCTCAAGTCGTTATTTTCTTTACACTCAAATACATGCCTCCTTCTGGCGCCAAAACGAAACCCTTACTGGCATATTTCAATGGGATATTCGTTTTTGGCGATGGAGCAAATTGGAAATTGTTCAAAAGCATTGCTAATCCAACGCGGGTCTGCATCATACCGAAACGCAAGCCTATGCAATTCCTTGGACCATCGCCAAATGGAAGCCACTTGACTTGGTCACGATTCGCCGATTCTTCGGGTGAGAAACGGTCGGGATTGAAACGTTCCGGATCTGGATAGTACTCTGGGTCTCGCTGGATGGCAAATACTGGAATCCAGACATTCGTACCCTTTTCGATGATATGCTTTGTTCCGGGAATTTGGTAGTCGTCTGTTGCCAGTCGCGTTAGATTTCCAACTGGTGGATATTTGCGGAGAGTTTCTGAAAGGCCAACATAACCAAGGTTACAAACTAGCGAAAGATATAAGACACTTTGAACTTACCATGGATAACCTGATCCAGATACTTCATATCCATCATGGCTTCATACGTCAATTGGCCATTGTGCTTCTTTAGCACTTCACGAATTTCCTCACGAGCTCGCTGTTGAATGTCTGGATTGCAGGCCAATTCGTACAAGCAGAATGTCATTGTGGTGGATGAGGTTTCGAATCCAGCCAGAAAGAAGACGAACGCTTGCGCTGCGATCTCTTCCAATGTCAACGAGTCGTTTTTACTGTCTTCATTCTTCAGCTTGATCAGAAGATCCATAAAGTCATTGCGTTGGATGTTGTTTTGCTCGCGATACTCCACTGTTTCCCGAACGACCTTCATGAAGAAATTCAGCACATCTTCCCGAGAGGTTTTCACATGTAGACGACGAGCTAGATTCTTAAAGGTCATGATCAGCATCATCTTGACGCCTCTGTTGCGGGGCTCCTCGAAAGATAGCCGTCCCATTTCCCTGAATTCTGCCTTTGGATCTTTCAAACTGTGGCATTTTATGCCAAACGCACACGTTCCAATGATGTCCGTGGTGAATCTCGACAGGAGATCCTTGATTTCCAACTCCTCAGAATTCTGCAAGATTCCCTTCAAACACTCTTCGAATTGATTGGCCACCTCAACGATGGTCGGAAACATGAACTTCATTTTGCCGGATGTGAATGTCGGTGTCAATTTGACTCGCATCCGTTTCCATTTTTTTCCATCGATTGAAAACAAGTTTCCCGATAGAGGATCGTCTTCTTCGTTTGTGTATAGTCCACGATCGTTGAAATATTGAAAATCTTTGATCAAAATGCTTTTCACAACTTCCAAATCCAGAGCCAGCACAATCGGTCGAGTCAGCAGGTACATTCCACCAATCACATCTTTCCCTTTCAACTGGTCGTACAGCGGCTTTGTGAACATTGCAATGCTCAGAGTCTTATTGAATTCGGCCGCATTGCCATACGGGAATATTGGCTTCACATGCGGAACTCCTCTCGATGCAAAATATGAATACGATTTTTTTATGTAAAAATACACGGCCGAAATTGCACCGAGAAATATTAGAAATATCACACTTAACGCGTGCATTTTGCTCGCTTGTCGTTTGAAACAACTTGATTTTAGCACTAAACACTTCAAATGCGCTGAGCGTTCATCTCGCTATTGTTTCGGATCAACTGAGCGCCTCTCTTTATATTTTCGTCTTGTAACGGCGAAAGCAAACAATATTTGAGATACTCACCGTGACTTGCGATATCTGTCTCTCTGTGATAGCAACGGTCTCATCGGAAGTTTTAATGATATACGATGACAGAACTGGTTTGCCGTTGTATGGGCAAGCGATGCGATTGTCACGTGACTCAGCTCCAGAATGATGTGTTACTTCTATCATTCTATTCTTCTCTCAGAGCGATGTTCTTGGAGCAAACACACACACACACACAACCATACCCGACCATACAAACGCCCGCTGAGCCACTTCTACCGCACGCCGAATCTCTTATCACGAAATGCCACAGACACATTTTTATTTTTTTTATTTTCAACTAATTACTTGACCAATCGAGATCGTAATCATGGTTAGTTGGATATCATTTTTCCGCTGTTGGTTCGACACAATTGTACTGTAATGGCCGATTTATTGCATGCAATCGATTGTTGAATGAACAGGGTGACGAACAGGTAATGATTGCAGCATCGACATTGCCGTCGCACGCGACACCTCAATTCGCTTGCGATTGCCTCATTCTCCGCAGCAAAGCGAGTTTGCTGTTTAGAATCAACGTTTGTAAGCGAGTGTTCCTGGCTTACAATTGCCGGCTTTCGATTCGGTTACACGTCATTAATCGAATCTAATCTCATCCGCAGATGGGTTTCAGGCCATTGCCTTGATATATTTACGACACCCTCGTGCAGTTTAGCCACGAGAAATTTTGTCTCACCGCAGTCAATGCCAATGATAACACACTCGTCATAATGACTTGACCGTTTCGGGGCCACGAATGCATTTCGATCAGACGCTGAACAAGTGAAAGCGATTTTCGGCTTCCGAAAATACGTGATTCGATTCGATTCGATTCGATAATATCGAATTCTCTCCGCAGTCGCTTGAACGCACCTTCACAATCTCCGATCCACCTTTCACATGTCACTTGGAAATGATTCCAAAGAAACGATTCGTAAATAGAACTTCATCTCATTCTGACGTCAATGCGGGTGGAATCGACGCAGTACCGAAGCAATGAATAACACTGTGATTGCTTGAAGACGACTAAAATCGTCGACAATTTGCACGTTTGCCGAGCTGAGCGAATGTCTGGCGACGCAACCACAAACCAGTACACCGTCGCTGATTCAGTTATTAATGAAATGCATTGGCACCGTCTTGGTTTCGACCGGTTTTTTTCTTCATGCGTTTAATCTGCTGCAGTGTCGCTGCTGCTGTGATTATTGACTGTTGCAGTGGTTTTGCTTTCAGTTAATTCATTCGACGATATCAAGTTACAAATCCGGAACGATTAGTGCCTTTTCCCAATGGGCAATTCAGAGTCGACAAGTTTTATGCTTTGCCTGAAATGACTGTCAATTTGTTCCAGCACCAAAAGATCGAAATTCTGTTGCTCGAGAGGCTGATTGCTGAAAGAGCTTTGCTGGTTTTGACTTCAAAATTTTCGATTGAAATTCTAATTGAAATGAATAAAAATGACTTTTGTTCCATGTTCGAAGGCCGTTCCGGTGGATGATCAAGCTGTGACTGTCGCTTCCGAGTTGTTTACATCAACTCGCCGATTGAATCAATGCGGTAAAATGACCGATTGATGATCGTTAGATGTCAAGGTCAGGCCCAGATGTAATCAAAGCCGCAATAATCAAAATAAACAATGACACGCGACGGAACGTTCAGTGAATGAAGCGATTCGCCCAATCTGGTCGATGAGATCACCTCGAAAAAAATGTGGTCAATTCAAAGCGAATGGAATCGCTCATAAAGTTTGCATATTAATGGCCTGTTGAATTGCACCGCCCGTGTAAAGTGCGGCCGATGATGAGGTAATTCATTCAATCCAGTTGGCCTGCATTGTCAACGGTGGCCGATTCACTGAACAATCTTCAACGATCAATGAGGTGGTATTAAAGAAATGGTGGCATTTGCAGACGCGAAGCATCGTTATAATGTCGCAACGTGAGATTTTCGTGTAAACGAGCCACACATCAACAGGGTCGCGTTGCAAGGTTAACCCAGTTAATGGACACCCAAAATACTTCTCGGCGACAATATTTTCCGGTCCAGTCCTTGAGTTTATCACTTCTTATTTGCCTTTTCGCATTGAATTCAATGAGATTCATCATCATGGGCAAGCGCGATAACGATGAAAGATTTGGTGCACCGTTGAAGGCCACCAGTCGTATTTGGATGTGAGATGAAATGAATCGAGCGGTTGATTAACATAACGATCAATTCGAAAGCATCGTCGAGAACAGGGTTGACCATAATGCGGTCGTCAATTGCGTAAAATAACCGACAAATTGGAAATTATTCAAATAATTTGCCAGTTATGATTTCTAATTGCAATTTGCAATGTCCCTCCACACCGTTTCCCACACGTTCGATTGTGGTCGCAATTGTGTCACGTCCCACCATAACCACCGGTCGACTTGCCGTCCACAAAAACAATTCTCTCTTTCACTCTCAAGCGACGCTTGTGGTTCTGAACTTTATGAAAACCGTTCGCATTGACGCTGCTGAGGCGCAATTATGCAATGAGAAGGAAGAAGAAGAAGAAGCAAAGAAACAAATTCTACTCAAGACGTGGCCGGTTCGACGTGTTGTGGTCGGGATTGGTTTGGCAACGCAACACACAAGCACATCGCACCGCAATTGCAGCCATATTCGACACAAGGGAAAATCAACGGTGATGGCAATTGCCAATCGAAACAAAAGCAATAACAACAACAACAAAATGAAATGCTCATATTTTGGTGCAGTTGCGGTGGGTAAAGCGAGATTTGCTTTTCGAAAGAAAACATTCGATCAGTCAGTTTGTTTATGGCGGTGGACAGAACACAATCGGTGGATCGTCTTGAGCTCGAATAATTTAGTGCGTTTCCGAAAAAATCGTTGATTTTTTTTTTCATTTCGATTCGACTGGGATTATTTTATAATGGATTTTTTAACGGCGGTGTATTGGATCGTTGGGATTCTTGGAGTGATGTATTGGTTCATCAAACGGCAGTACAGCTACTGGGACACATCGGGCTTTGCCAATGATCTGGCCAAGATCCCCTACGGCAATTTGGAAGGCACCATGTCCGAAATTCATCTGAACGATCGCATGCAGGAGATCTACAATCGCTACAGAGGCAAAGGACCATTTGCTGGATTCAACATTGGCTACAAGCCCGCCATGTTGGCTACCGAATTGGGATTTATTGAGGCGATTTTGTGCAGTGACTCGGATGTGTTTCAAGATCGTGGATTTTATTACAATGAACGTGATGATCCATTGTCGGCCCATTTGTTCGCCGTCGATGGACCCAAATGGAAGGTTCTCCGAGAGAAATTGCAGCCGACTTTCTCGTTGGACAAAATGAAATTCGTCTTTCCATCAATCGTTCAAGTGGCCGAGCGACTGAGAAATACGCTCAGCGAGAACGTCGGTGTGAAATCCAATGAAATTGAAATCAAGGATTTGATGGCGCGTTACACGACTGACGTCATCGGTACAGTCGGTTTCGGTATAGACTGCGACAGTTTGAAAGATCCCAGCACAGAATTCCGTCTGATGTGCCGTCAAGCACTTGAACAACCTCGCTACTCACCGATGACCATGTTTCTGTTGAGCTCCTTCGGTGGACTGAGCCGACTTTTTGGTATGAAGGTCCACCCGGATGACGTCAGTGAATATTTCATGAGACTCGTTCGGACAACCATTGCCGATCGAGAGGCCAACAAAATCGAACGAAACGATTATATGGAATTGTTGATTCAATTGAAAAACGAATCGAAACTGAAGAAACTCACCATTGAGGAAATCGCCGCTCAGGCTTTCGTCTTTTTCTTGGCGGGTTTCGCGACGAATGCCACCACAATGACGTTTTGCTTGTATGAATTGGCCAAGAATCCCGAGGTTCAAGAGAAGGCTCGTGAGGAGATTTTGGGTGTGATGAAGAGGCACAATGGCCAATTGACGTATGACGCATTGGCGGAGATGAAATATCTGGACTGTGTTTTGAAAGGTAAGTGACGAGGAGGAGGGTTCTAAGTGGCGTCGTTTCCTAATTCATTTCTTCCACAATTCTCAAACAGAAACTCTCCGAAAGTACCCACCCATTGGACTGCTGTTCCGCAAGTCAAACAGAGCCTACAAAGTACCCAACGCTTTGGGCTGGCAAATGGAGAAGGGCATGCAAGTTTGGATTCCAGTAAAGGCCCTGCATCACGATCCAAAGTACTTCCCCGAGCCAGATGTCTTCGACCCGAACCGTTTTACCTCGGAGGAGGTGAAGAAGCGCAATCCCATCACATATCTGCCGTTTGGTGAAGGCGCTCGAGGTTGCCTTGGCCTCCGTGTCGCCGTGATGCAAGATCTCATAGCTCTCGTGGTACTCCTCCAACAATTCAAGTTCTCGATGTGTGATCAGACCGCAATGAAGATATCGAAGAAGGAGTTTATAATGACCGCCGAAGGTGGCCTCTGGTTGAATGCCAGCCAAATCCAATAAACCTTCCCGTCGCATTGAAATTTCAATGACATTTTCTTTTGTAATTTTAGCGATCATTTTTTTCTTTTTCTTCTTTTTTTTAATTTCATTTTAAGAAAATCAGATATTTTACCATATATATTTTTTTTTATGAGGATTTATTGTCTGCGCCGAGAAATAAATATCATTTTAACGAGAAATTGGCCTTTCGACTGAAGAAAACAACTAAACAAGGAATTCTCAAAGTCAACAGCGTAGCACGCACGTCCGCCGATTCAGAAACGATGCAATGCGATGAGTGCGAGAGAAAGAGCGAAAGTGAATACAAGTTCCGTTTATTGGATCGACCTTCGAGTGAATGTTCCAGTGCATTTCGATTTCGTCGTGCGATTATGTCACTCGATGCAACCATATTAAATATTGCACTTGTCTGCATCGCATGAGCAAGTTCGTCGACCTGACGTGTCTTGGTATCGTATCCAACCTCGCTAAAGTGTCTGCCGAAAAGCAACAAAATAGTTCAACATGACTGCGATAATGGAAATTTAAGTCACGAATTTCAGAACAAGCTGTGCGGTGCAAAACCGCCGAAAGTTATTCGGAACTTGCATTCGCAGCATGCATTGCGGTGCACAGCACTAAATATGCCGAGAAAACATTTCACTGGAAAACTTTTCGCTCGACATTCATCTCGGCAATGCATCGCAATTCAGAATGAATTCGTTCAAATTGGCGATGTTACGTTGAACCACACACACACCCACACGGACACATCGTCCTATTGCACAAGGCACACTCGCATGGCAGGCAGACGTCACACACAGGTTCTACGGCGAATTTGATTTGTTTGCGGTGACGCCCCTGCCGCTGAGCTCATCAACAGGTTTGTCGCAACTGTGATTTTATGATTGTGGCCGATTTCACAATCTCTAATCGCATTGCAATTAATTTGAAACGCAGTTGAATAAAACCGCGGACGGCCGACAATTTTTCCGATTCCGCACCGTTGCCGTTCGCGTTTTTCAATCTTTCAAATCAAGAAGTTTTTAATCGATTTTTTCAATAAGAAAAAACTATCGCATTCTCGCACACTCCAAACCGCTTGGCGTTCGCCATTGCGCATGCGTCAGAACGATTATCACAATGAAATGATTGTCGATGGTGATCGAGATGAATTGAAAGAAACCTGCCCGCTAAATCGATTTACATGGAATTACTGCATTTCGCACAATTATCTTTTTGCCGTTCGGCGATCATTGATCGACGTTTGCCGAGAATTATTCGTACGCAACGGCAATCGCGATCGAGATGTAATTCCATTGGCAATCAATGAAAATCGTTTGGTTGATAATTGGCTGGTCGAAATGATGAATTTGCTGATTGCAATTGTGAAACATCGACCACCTTGTTGGGGAAGCATTTTCCAACGATTCCGTTTTGACTTCGATTTGATTAAAGGCGGCGACGAAAACGATCATCAATTTACACCGATTGAGATTCCAAGCATCGCGATGATTTGGTGCCGTTTCATGGCGACGGTTACGACGAAGAGGAGTACGTTCTTGCTCTTAAAACGAAAGACCGACGCTGCAACGGCTAACTGGGACAATTTCACACCAACAAATAATTCAAATTAAATGCCACTTGGTCGAGCAACGGATGCGTTTTGAAAGGCTGAAAATGTTGACGATAAATTTCAGTGCTAATGACAGACAAGCTTCATGACGGATCAATTTCGAAATAGAACCGGCTTGAATCAACTCAAGTCGTAGCTACACTGCTGACTGGAGTCGTGAGCAGCCAGATTGAGGGTAGGTTGCTGTGACACTTTGAATGCTAATGGACTCTAAGAAGCTTGAGATGGATTTGACTGAAATGGTCGGGATAGGCACTTCGAGAAAACACCATCGAAGCAGCCAGCTCGGTTTAATGGTTCAATCAACTCAATCGAGTTTAGTCGCGCCGAATCGTTCACGTGAATTACTAAACCGCAAAACAGCTAATTATCCTGTCACCGGTGGCCACAGACCAGAAAACCACGGCTGATGTACAATCTCGAGTCGTTATGAGAACAGTTCAAAATTGATAGATTATTTTCGGATATTCAGTCATAAATTACGTGTTGCTTTGGCTCGAGCATCGGTTGCGGTTCGACGCGAAAAACAGCCGCAGACCGCGTTCGACGAGAGTGTGTTTGGAAGCGGATCGATTGAGAATGACTGCTTTGAAAGGCCCAACTTCGGCAGATAACGTACCAAATCGTCGATAGATTCACCCTCCATTCTCCATTTACATTTTCAGAGAATTTTCCGAAGGAAAGTTTTCGAAAAGTGCCGAATGCAATAAATTAATTAAAACTTTGCACGTGAATTTTAAGAAACCGGAGGCGATGCTTCTAGGAGTAGTTCGAGGCGTTCATCAGAGCGTACTTTCGAACAACTCGTCTGAAGTAATGAATTCAGAACGGAATTGAGCCAATTCTCGGCAAATCTGATGAATTGCTGTTTGAAACACAAATCAGCACGAATCAGCGATCTTATCGGCACAATTGCATGTGGACGATTTACACCTGAAATATTCCAAGCTCTTGTGTCTGAGCCAAGCAATTGACAATGTAAACAAATTGTGATGTCGGCGCTGCGTGTTTGCAATGCAAGTCAATTATTTCATTAACTGCTTCCTCACCAACGTGGCTGTCCACTTTCACGCCTCGCTCCCTCCAGCAATTAGAATGCATTTTGCGATGCCAGACAATTGCCGACGTTTGCGAGCTCGAAATTCGGTCTGCAAATTGCACCAAAATTTCGACCGCACGAAGTTCGCTCCATCATGTTATTGACCTACCGCATTGCGTAACGTCATTGTTTGCTTTCCTATTTGACACAAATTAGAGATTAGACGTTGTTGACACACGAAAATGACAATGTGGAACTGTTGGAATTAATTTATTGCTGACAAAACGAGCTCAACACTTGAATAACAATACTAAAGGACGCAGCCAGGCTCGCTCAAGCGATGGATTTGACATTCAACAACATGCCACCGACCGGCGAAAGGACAATATTTTTGATTGAAAACCGCAATGGGACTTCGGTTCGATCGCTTGGGCTGAACTCAAAGGACCTGAGCAAAGTCACGAGCCCTACTCTGGCCTGGAGCATCCCGAATCGAAGTCCGATGCAGTTTCTAGGACCATCACCGAAAGGAAGCCAAGAACAAGTTGGGCGTTTCTTGATTTCTTCAGGTTTGAATCGGTCTGGATTGAACTCCTCGGGCTTCGGATAGAATTCTGGGTCGTGGTGAATGGCGTAGACAGGAATCACCACCAGCGTGCCCTTGGCCAGAGTGCAGTTGACTTCATCGACTCTGTAGTCCTTGGTGACTCTTCGAACGATCATTGTTCCCGGGGGGTATTTCCTCAATGACTCTGAAATGAGAAGAATGGACGGGGATAGGATGTGAAAGTCACTGGCTGACCACCAACTTTACCACAAATGATGTGATCAACGTAAACCATCTCCTGCAAAGCCTCGTAGGTTAGCTGGCCATCGTATTTCTCGAGGACGGTTTCCACCTCCTTCCGCGCCTTGTCTTGAATGTCCTTGTGGAGGGCGAGCTCATACAAGCAGTAGGTCAATGTGGTGGATGAGGTTTCAAACCCGGCGAGGAAGAAGACGAACGCCTGAGCAGCGATCTCCTGGAAGGTAAGTTTCCCAAGGTTTACCGAGGGGTCATCTTTCAACTGGCCATCATTCTTGAGTTGCATCAGGAGATTCATGAAATCATTCCTCTGAACGTTGTTCTTCTCTCGATATGCAATCGTTTCACGCACGGAGTTCAAGAAGAAGTCGGTCACGTCCTTGTGATGCATCCGGATCCCCAATAACTTAGTCAAATTGCTGAAGGACATTGCAAACGCTCTTCTTACGCTGCCCATTTTTGGTTGTTCAAACGATTTTTTGCCCATTTCTCGGAATTTGGCATTCGGATCCTTCAAGCTGTTGCATTCAATGCCGAAAGCGCATGTGCCAATGACATCGGTGGTAAATCGCCCCAGCAAATCTCGGATTTCCAGAGTCTCCTCCTTTTGGATCAGACGGTCAAGGCACTCGCGGAATTCATTGGCCACTTCGACGATGGTCGGAAACATGAATTTCATTTTCCCGGAGGTGAAAGTGGGTGTCAGCTTGGATCGAAGTGGCTTCCATCTTGCGCCGTTCAGATTGAACAGATGACCCGACAGTGGATCGGCTTTCTCGTTGAAATACGTTCCACGATCTTGGAAACTATTGAAATCTTTGATGAGAACATTTCGCACAAAGTTCAAGTCAAGAGCCAGTGCGACCGGTGAGAAGATGAAATAAAGGCCAGCAAATGGTCCACTGCCTTTAAGTTTGTTGTAGTGGCGCATATTCACGAGCGCCGAATGCTCTCGGCCCGAGCTCACTTTGAGTGTGCCGAACGGGAATTTCGGCTCAATGTATTTGATGCCATGATCCGACCAATACGAGTACCGTTTTTTGACGAATAGAAAACCTGCTGCCAGCAACGTGGACAGCACAACCAACACGCTAACAATCACCATTCCGGTTTGTTTGCTTAAATAACCGTTCACAACGAATTTTCAATCGATCTCCGAATTGTCACAAACAACAACACTGACTCAGCACATTTTTCGTCGGATTTCGTCCGGAATTGTTCCTCAAAATGTCGATCGAAAACAAAGCAACCATTCAATTGGCTCAACACGATAATACTGACGAGCTCAAATGAACCAGCGCTGATATATTACGATATCGAGAGATGAGCCAGCGATTCTTCATGTCGTCACACTCAGTTACTTGATCACCATACGACTCATGCAAGTCATGCGGGCTTGTCGTTTTAAGCTGAAAAAAAGAGAACGAAGAAATGCTTCACTGCAGCTGCGCCATGTTGTTTGCATGTGGTAGTTCTGAGAGAAACGAGTGAGTGTGCTAATCAGTGACTTATTCAGTTTGAAAACACAATCATTGATATTCTCGGTCGAAATTAACCTTCGAGTGCTCCTCTACGTGTATGTGTGCGCGTCGGTGTGAGTGCGCGTCGTTGCTTGTGCGCCGCTCGATTGGCATACTCGTTGTAACGATTTTATTTTGAACTAACTTGCAACAGTTAATCAAATTTATATCCTCTCGACATGACGATGACAGTAGACGCAATCACATTTAGCGTTCTGATGCGTAAATGACAGAAATAGAACCGGTTGGCATCAACTCAATCGCAGTGAAAGCGGAATGAAATTGTATGGTGATTGGCGACGTGATCGACCCAAGCAGTCACCTCAGTTTAATGGTTCAATCAACTCAGTCATGGATCGTTATCGTCGGTCTGTCTCCCGGCGAATCGTGAACTACTAAACCGCAAATCGAGTAACAATTTCAGATAATTTCCAACGTTTCTGAGCTCGCAATTCATTCCGCTACCGATGAAATTCAATTTGAAAATCGAAACCGCAATTTCGGCCACACGAAGAGCTCTCCATTCGGTTATTGACGCTCCCATTCGAGGCGTGTTGTCTTACTGCTTACCTTTCTGTTTAATTTAAATTGATGATTCGACATTGTTGACACTCGAAAATGACAATTTGGTGATTTTTTGGGAGTGAATTTATTTCTGGCTTACAGTTCAACACTTGGGTTACAAGCTGAAGGATGCAGACAGGCTAACTCATGGACTTGACATTCAACCACATACCACCGACTGGCGTCAGGATCATATCTTTGGGGAAAAATCGCAACGGTACCTCGGTTCGATCACTCGGACTGAATGCAAAATGCTGGAGCAAGGTGACCAATCCAATCTTGGCCTGCATTATTCCGAAACGCATAGCTATGCAGTTTCTAGGGCCATCGCCGAATGGAATCCAGGAAGAAGATGGCCGATTATTTATTTCTTCAGGGGTAAATCGATCTGGATTGAATTCCTCGGGATTCGGATAGTATTCTGGATCGTGGTGAATGGCGTAGATAGGAATAAGAACCAATGTGCCCTTGGGCATAGTGAAATTGACCTCATCGATTCTGTAGTCTTTAGTGGCTCTTCGTATGGCCGTTGGTGCTGGTGGATATTTCCGCAATGTTTCTGAAATGAGGCGAATCCACGAGCTTAGAAAGTGAAAAAGCCACTGGCTGACCATCATCCTTACCAGAAACTATGCGATCAACGTAAACCATCTCTTGCAAAGCCTCGTAGGTTAGCTGGCCATCGTATTTCTCGAGGACGGTTTCCACCTCCTTCCGGGCCTTGTCTTGAATGTCCTTGTTCAGGGCGAGTTCATACAAGGCGTAAGTCATTGTGGTAGCGGAGGTTTCGAAGCCGGCCATAAAGAAAGCGATAGCTTGGGCAGCAATCTCCTGGAAGGTAAGTTTCCCAAGGTTTACTGAGGGGTCATCTTTCAACTGGCCATCATCCTTGAGTTGCATCAGGAGATTCATGAAATCATTCCTCTGAACGTTGTTCTTCTCTCGATATGCAATCGTTTCACGCACGGAGTTCAAGAAGAATTCGGTGACGACCTTATTATGCATCCGCACCCCCAAGAACTTGGTGAAACTGGTGAAAGTCATTACAAGCGATCTGAACAAGTTGTTCATTCTGGGATCTTCAAAGACTCTTTTGCCCATTCTTCTGAATTCTGCCTCCGGATCTTCCAAGCTATTGCATTCAATACCAAAAGCGCATGTGCCAATGACATCGGTGGTGTATCGTGCCATCAGATCTCGGATTTCTAGCGTCTCGTTCTCATGGATCATACCGTCAAGACATTTGCGGAGCTCCATGCCCACTTGGACGATGGTCGGAAACATGAATTTCATTTTGCCGGAGGTGAAAGTGGGTGTCAGCTTGGATCGAAGATTCTTCCATCTGGCGCCATCCAGATTGAACAGATGGCCCGACAGTACATCGACTTTCTCGTTGAAAAACATTCCACGATCGTGGAAGCTATTGAAATCTTTGATGAGAACATTTCGCACAAAGTTCAAGTCAAGAGCCAAGGCGACCGGTGAGAAGATGTAAAAGGTGCCTACAAATGGCCCCTTTCCTTTCAATTTGTTGTAGTAACGCATATTCACGAGCGCCGCATGCTCTCGGCCCGAGTTCACTTTGATTGTGCCGAACGGGAATTTCGGCTCAATGTATTTGATTCTATGATCCGCCCAATACGAGTACCGTTTTTTGACGAATAGAAAACCTGCTGCCAGCAACGTAAACAGCACAACCAACACGCTAACAATCACCATTCCGGTTCGTTCGCTTAAAAAAAAATTCCACAAAGAGTTTTCAATTTTTCGCCAGAGTCGCTAATCGACAACACAACGAAGCGACCTTTCAGTTGACATAACACGTTTGAACTGATGGCTTCAAATAAACCAGCAACTTATGCACTTAGCTGGTCGATCGCCGCACGACCCATACAACTCTCATAAACTGAAGAATAAAAAAAATGGAACAAGCAAATTCTCCACCCACGATTTTTCGTTTGCTCGTGTTCGTTTTGAGATAAGCGAGTGATTGTCGTTCACTTGATATATTCGTGGGTACCCTTCGATTGTTCTTCTGAATGGATATGTGTGCGTCGGTTTTGATCAATTATTCCTCGAAATGACTGTCAGTCCTTCCAATTGACATACATAATCAACTAATCGGATTCTCTCGGCATGAAAATCCATTCGAACGCATTCAGCGTACAGCTGCGGTTTGCTTTATGGCATCGCAGGCAATGCATCCGGCGTCCGAGTATTGGACAAATGGCATTGCTCGAAGCAATGATGAATCAATGAAGAGTATTTCCGGATCAGATAATTCTGCATCAGTTCCCTGAAAACCACCAGCTTCGATTGATTAAACGTCTGTCTGTTTGTAAGCCAGGCCAATGTCTCATAAAGCCCCCCTAGCAACGCTGTCAGTCAAACCGACCGAAAAGATCAAAGGTCATCTCCGAAGCATTGAACGTCACCAGGACTAATTTTCCATGATTGATGAGCTTCCTCTGCTAAATGCCATGCCATTCACACAAAAGCGCTCTGCCAAACAATACCCAGCCCAACAGCAAGCACACATCACAATCCGGAATGTATGAGAAATTTCGCAATTTCGCAATAAATAATAATGTTCGTCATATGCGTCATTGTCACTAATGTCATCGTCGTTACATAATCACTTTGTGTAGCATCCCATTGCAGGAGATAATTCGAATCGCATCATTCTAATTCGAATGGCTGGATCCGGTAGGGCATCATGCATTGGAGAGCACTCGGTCCAACGACCAACAGGAACCTGTTATTGTCCACCTTTCGCCACATCAGTCGACCATAAGTCGCTTGCCCGATTCCATCATTCATTCATGCAAGACAAAGCCATTCTCATTTGGTGCCGTTCCATTCGTTTGTTCAATCACAAACTGTGTCTCATTCGTTCATCTCAATTTGCTCCTCAGGCATCTCGCTATGCCATTCGATGGCCCACGAAGGCCGAACCCACGGAATGCAGTCAATCTTTCGTGTTTTCAAATGAAACAACCAGCTCGAATGGAACCGGTTCGATTTTCAATTACTTTGCGAACAACACTTGCATTGGCCCCAGCCAATAAATTGTAATTAAACTAATCAAATGATTATGAATTATTGATTTTCGATTTGAAATTTTGGAATTGCGCAAAACATTAAACAAAAACTCGAAAGCAGGTCTGATGCGATCTCGATATGAACTCACAGATATGCCAAAGCTAATTTGAAATTAATCGTCACGCTTATCCAATCAATCACGCAATTGCGTCAATTAACCACACAAAAGTCGGATGCAATTGAATACACGTTTTCCAAAATGTGTGCATCGTCAAACTATACGATGGATACGTTGCTCGACGGCACCCACCGGCATTCACCAACAACGAGGCAACTGGATTATTCCTGTCAGAGTTTGTCAAATTCGGAAATATGATTTAAATATTCCGTCAATCATCATCCATCTCACGTATTGCGTATTATGGTGCACGTTTCCGTCTTGCGAAATGCGAAGACGTTTGAATTTGGTGGAAACGTTGCGAGCGAGATATGTCGTTTGAGAGTTTCTCGTTTTGCCTGAAACGGAATGTAGAAGAGCAAAGCGAACAACGATTGTCAAATGTTGATTGCGAATGAAAAATGTCATTTATTTTTATGTGTGTGACGTTGAGTGTGTATGTGTGTGTGTGTGTGTGTGTGTGTGTGTGTGTGCGATGGATTTATTCAACATCCGTATTGGATCATAAAATAACTGTCACGAAACGACAATATTGAGATCCATCAAAACTATCTATGCCGGATGTGCAATGAATTGGTCCGTGTATTGCGTTCCCCATCGATACGGTTTCTGATGGGTTGCCGCTACATTTTATTTACATAAATATCGGTAATATTCCGCCACAATTTGTGTGGAAAATGGATGGAAAGTGATACCAACAGTGTCATCATAATGCGAGCGATGGCAACGCATTATAGCATTTGCGGCTATCGATTGTCGTTCTGGAGCTTTTTGCCCGCTTCGTGAATTCGTGAAACCAATGCGGCTTGAATGCGTCGTCTGGTATCGACAAATCAAATTTTGTTTGTGCAGGACTTTACGATAATTCGAATTTATCAGGTGCTTGAAAGGAAGTGGCAGCTCACGAAATTGAAACGATTAATGAATGAGGCCTCACGCCGCATTTATTGGCTTTGCACGAGCGACCGATAAGAATGCATAATTTTGAACAAAAACTCATCATACAATTGATTTCACCAGCAATATCATGATTTCGGAGGGGAACATATTCAGATTGAGAATTCTATGGGGATTTGCATTTTGCCGATTGGACTGAAGTCAAACGATTTCTATAAAGGGTAGCCTAGCTCAAATCATATGGCTCGTTTACGAGGCTTTCACCCAAAAGGAAAAAAAGTAGGGTATTTCAGGGGTGAATCGGTCTGGATTGAATACCTCGGGCTTCGGATGGTATTCTGGGTCGTGGTGAATGGCGTAGATGGGAATCACCACCAGCGTACGATTGGCCTTATCATCTCTGTAGTCTTCATTGTTTCCATCGGATGTTTCGGCGAAGATTCGAAAATTTAAGGGAATGGACGAGCTTAAAAAGTGGAAAATCAACGCCCTTAGAGTGATTAAAATCTTAAATTAAGAGAACAATCGCGAGAAAATCCGCTCTCGTTCTTGCTGCTCGTAAAAGTGGATTCACGACCACCGGTTTTGAGATTTGAGCTTTTTTTTTTTCTTAGTAGCACACCGAATCGAATGAATGAGTTTGAAAGCCAAAATATTCCTCCAAATTTATTTCCCAGCGAGTTTATCACCTTCAATACGGCGCCGCCTTATCAAAAAGTTCCGTATCGGCCAGAAGAAACCAACAACCAACTTTTCATAATTTTAATCATTCCGAAATTGGTATATTCGTTAAGCCGATTAAGGCCGAAAACCATACCATACGGACCAAGTTGAAATGATAAACGCTGAACCGCACAAACTAATAATCCTAAACCGCAGCTCACTTTCAAAAACCGCCTGATGACAAAAGTAATTAGATGTTATCAGAGAGACTACGTAACTCTACAGTAAATTGAATTCTGTTCTTTGTCGACCGCGCGTTGTCATTGTAGCATCGTTTTCATCCCCGCGAACCATTCAGGAAGACAAGTCGACCAACAAACTGGAATCGGGTTGGAGAAGTGAAATTTAATTTCGAAAGTTGAATTATCGTTATTATTGCGATGTGATGGTATCGCAGACAGGACCACATAAAAGCTCAACGTATGCTCTTTCTAGAGAAAACGTTCAACGACAGTCTCCTTGTTGTCTGAAATCTTAATTTCACAGACGCTCGGTATTATAATGCGAAGCGGAGCTGAGCAAACAGACCAACACAAAACAGTCGCACATTCAAAAAGAGCACGACCAAACATTAGCATCACAACTCGTATCCCCAATGAAGTTGGAAATTTTTCTATGAAATTCCAATATCAAATATTGTTCTGTGGAATTTCATTCTATATCAAATGTTCGTGCTGTCTGCGTCTTTGTCGTTGGCTTCTCATGCTTTTATCTCGGTTCAACATGATGATTACACCATTCGAGTCGAATGCTACGGTGGAGGATTCCAA
>JANSTV010097379.1:8481-19886 GCA_027564135.1 Lestremia cinerea
GAGAGCAGAGGAGAGCAGAGGAGAGCAGAGGAGAGCAGAGGAGAGCAGAGGAGAGCAGAGGAGAGCAGAGGAGAGCAGAGGAGAGCAAAGGAAAGCAAAGTTGGATGGGCTGAATTCGCCCCGCTAGATCGATCACGTTCCTTCTCCCCCACGGGGATCGTTTGGCTGGGGGGGAAGAAACCCGATAGCTGGCCCACATTCGTGCGTGTGACGGAATCGTCGGTGATTGATTCGATGACAACAATTCGATCTCGATTTCCTCGAAAGACCGAATCCCACTTCAATGCCAAACCATTTCGGACGCAATCTCCAAAATGATGCAACGAAAAGTTCATGCTCGTGAATTTCACGCACGTGTTGTCGTGTTAACGTTCTGGCCGATTGAATTTCGAATTCGCTTGAAACGACCATCGAATCGACCAATTTCAAATCAATAAATTTCATTTTCTCTGCTTCAATTCGAATAACTGAAATGCGAGCAAGCGCACGATTGGTCAGTCGAATTGATCAATGAATGTCATTAAAAAGGTAATTTCCATCGTTTTGTCATTTCGCCGATGGAATTGTCGTGATTGTCATTTGGAGCTCTTCGAAATGCGTGCTCTTGACGATAAATTGATTTCCAGTCGGCGAGCCGAGGCTTTTCCAGAGAGAGAGGGGGAGAGTCGTTCTGGGGCTCACCTTTGCCACGACCCGCGTGATACGCCCGCTCTGAGCCTCCAACCGTCAAATGAGCGATATAATAGCCGTCATGCCAATGCTTTCAATGGCCGCCTCGGCAATTCATTTGGTCGCCTCTAATGATGCGGCTGAGCTCCTTGCAATCGCGAATGCAATTAACGGGTTGATTAAAAAAGGAGAAAAAGATGGAAAAAACGGTGTGGACGCTAATTGCAATTAACATTTACTCCATCCAGATTACGTTCTCCATTCAATTGACGCCTCCCATCTAATGCGTCACCGGCTCCGCTGCTCGACCGTCGATGCATCTTCCATCAAATGCGAGACACCGACAAATGACGGCAAACATGACGGCGGAAAAGAAAATCCATTTTTAATTTGAATCTTCCGAAAAAAAGAGAGAAAAAAAAACAATTGCAAAATGAAATCGTTCGCGAAATGCAATCGGTCGGGTGATGGCGACGCAGCCGGTGACTGGAATGGTTGGCATCGTCTCCTGCCCCAATCGCCGGGAATGGATTCTTGGCGAACGGGGAAAAGATTGCAAATTGTAATTACGGTGGCGAATGTATCACCGGTTGCGTTCGACAAATGAAGCAAATTGTAAAATGGCTTCCCCCGCACTCGTCATCCGTCGACTCGTTCGAATCGAGTCCTATTGAAAATCCATCTCTCGAATGGAATGCTGCATGTTGCAGGAGCCGGTGCATCATCGGCTGATGATGGAAACTGTTATGAAATGGACGACGATATGAAATGTAACGATGCCGTGGAATGATAACGAGAAATGGCATTGTTGCGAAACGGTAGCAGTACATCGACGCTAAATGAAGTTCGGTGCGAGATTGTTTTAATGATGTGTGCTATCGCGTTGATGATACCAACGATGGGCTTCAGCACAACCAAGAGATTATTTATTATTTTTCCTATTTTCATATTTGCCAGTTTGTGTTTGTGTTGACTTAGTGTTGGTGATGACAATCGAAGGCAATGGCAAAGACGACGATAACGACAGCAGCAACGGCCGCTTGGTAAGCCGGTTGATGATTCAATTTCGTTGAGTGAAGTTGATAAATGGCTTCCATTCTCATTCATTTTCATTTGTGAATCGAGCAGAGTCATTAAAAATCCTCTGAACGCAATTAAAACCGAATTGATGTTTTCTCTAAACGATTCTCAAATGGCGAACACACCGACAATCACATCCCAATTGACTGTCTGCCAGCGATTGTCATTCGCACGGAAATTGAATTTATTCTTTTTGCCATTTCGCGTCTGAGGTTTTGATGGAGAAATGAATTATTTATAATTGCATTTGGCGCGAAACGAAGCATCGACACTTGCGCCGATACGCACTCGGGCAACTGTTTGCCGCAACCAAATGAGTTAATAATTGATCGAATATTCATTGCAACGACATACGTAACGGAGAGGCCTTGAACACAATTTCTTGACGTGTTTCTTTTTTCGCCGTAATTTCCATCATTTCGATCGAGACAAGGCGAAGCCAGTTGCTTGAATTCGGTGCGGTGTTCGCCTTTCACGAAACAATGGGATATCGAGACGCCATATGCTATTGGCATTGCCTCGATCCGATGAATTTCCACTGGCGGAATTCCAACACTGGGTCGGTTGTGCCTGGTGGCTGAAAACGCCATCTGTTCGAGTCGGACCTAATCAGATGGGGCCGTTGAAACACAACGATTTTCGCTTGGAAATCTTACGTTTTCCGGAAAGCTCCAATCGATTCGCTCGAAGCCAATTACACTTTGATTGAAATCGATCGATGCATCCAACCAAGTGGCCAGATATTGAATGAACACCAAAATGAATGAATGATCGACAAAAAAGCAACCAAACACGGCCGGACCTCCTGGTCACTGTGAGTATTCTCGGATGGCGGCGACGGCGGCGGTGCGATGATGAGCCATTTGAATATCGGATTTCACGAAGGTGTGCGCGCATGCCCAATGTGATTGCAGTAGTCCAGCAGCCTGCTGTGATCCATTGGATATATTTACATCCGATCGAGCGATATCGTCCGAGTCATTCACAACGTCCAAGTGTGTGCCCATTCGACGGTTACGTAGGCTTGCCTGCATGCTCACTCATTGGCCCGCTGGCTGACGGTCGTGCTCTCTTCACGCTGTTTCGAATGAGTGTTACAATTTATTTGGCAAAATCTCGGATTATCGCCGTTTCGGACAGGGACTATATTTCGACGATGCCGTTGGCTTTGGTGTCCAGTTTCAATTCACGGCCGTTTCGAGTCGATTCCGTGAAGAAATCCATTGCAATTCGTTCTCCGCGGCAGTTTGTCATGATCGGTCCGGTCCGGTCCAGCACCGCAAGGCATCACTAATTCCACTGACATGACTGGCCGACCGGCGCAATCCGGTGACCTATGCATTGCCGAAATTCCGTAGAAAAATCCATTTTCGATTTCGATGAATAATCCATGCCAATCAAATAATTAAATCTTTCAATGCAAATGCACAATCACAAGCGAATCCGATCCGAATCGTCGCACCAAATCCCATTAATCATCGTGCTGTCATTGCGTATTATTGTGCTGTTGGTCCGGCCATGCCTCAGCACAGTTACCAGTTACCAATTACCAATTACATTTTTAATTTTCGACACATTCTTCCTCTCCTGCTCACTCCCGCGCCACCGCCGCCACCGTCACCACCATTCATCCTACCCGACCGGTCCGAGTCCATTTTCCGAGAGACACATTTTTCGATTACTCGCCGATTTGGATTTCGTTTCGAATCTGATTGACCGTTTCGAATTGTGCATCATGCTCGTATCGATCTCGACCGAATTCCATCGATCGTTCAATTCAATTTCGGACGTTTCAGCCGAATCCGTACAATCGCATGGCGAAGGCGAGACATATCGAACGCCATGAAACGCCACGAACGCCATGCTATGTTAATTTTGGTTTTATTTTTTTTCAATGACTGAAACGAAATCTCGTATTTGAAAATCGACCGATGGATTTTGGACGTCAATCATTGAATGGATTTCTCGTTCAAGGCAATTATCGAGCGAGCGAGCGATTTCCGATGGCCCCTGATAAGTCGAGTCGAGTCGAGTGAATGAGTGACGATGGCTTCGTTTTGGCGCAACCGTGTTCGACCTCAAGCCAATTTCGATGGTGGCCGTCCTTATGCAATCGAACGGGCGTCTCGAAAGCCGATTCGTTAACAGCATAAAGCCCGAAATCAATCCAAATCATATGCAAATAAACACCGGAATATTGAGTGAGATGTCAAAAGTCATATTTCAACCGGCCCCGTTCGACGGGCGAATCCCAAGAAATCACGACTATCCATAATGTCGTACATATGTTTCGTTTCGGCTAAACGCTTAAATCAATGATAAATCATACCCAAAACAAACATAATCAAATCACGACTGAGAACATTAAGTCGCTGATTCGGAGTATTCGACCCGAGCACGTCAAATATCCCCATGGGCCATCACAAACAGACTGCGGAACCGGCTAAAGGGGTGTCCATGCATTGTGCCCAAACTATAAACAAGTCGCACCCTTCTTTTGTGTCTCATCTCGGGCGAGCAGCGTTGTGTGCGGTGCGCGCTCACCGAAAATTTGATTACTCCGAAATAAATATTCATCAATAAAATCAAATCAACAATAATGAAAATAGCCGTGCTAAGTGAGTTATATAACCGATGACATTCAGCCCAGATTGTGGAAACAGACCACCCACACAATTAAATCAGAGACGGTTTTTTTCCGTATTCCTCGTCGTTGTTGTTGTTGTCGTCACTAAATTGAGGGTCTCTTCGCGATGCTCTGATATCCAAGGAGTTCGACGGGGTTGCCGTTGATGGTGATTGCCTTGCCTTGCCTTGCCTCACCAGCGAGGAAAAAGGGTGCATAAATTTCGAGCTGGCACCCGCTGTTGATGCTGTCGAGCTTGTTGCTTCCCATCCGCCACCGCCACTGAATCCACACAATCCATTCAAGGATTGAATTGTTAAACTGATAAATTGATTTGTAAATGTAAATATCTGCATTTCAAATGTTAATGTATGCGCCGAAGTTGGTTGGTGTCGCCATGATCGAGCATTTGATAGGAGCTGCCTGTCTCGGATCGATTCCCGTGGCGTTCGCTTCGACTCGAGTTTGACCTTTGGCGAGGATGGCCGACGAGGTTTCTCACGTTCAACTCATCATCGCACACACCTCCAGCGAATGATTGCTCATCCCTCGCCACCCACTTGAAGCGCAATGGCGCAAATCTTCAAGGAAAAGTAGAGAAAATCATCCACAAATCGAAATAAAGAAAGTCATCGTTCGAACGAAAGTGATGCCGACACAATGCGCCGATGATGCCGATCTGAAAATTACAAGCAAGGTTTGACAGCAAATCGAATTGAATCGAATCCAGTTCCATAAATATATGTTTTATTAAAATTCTTCGTTCAAGTTAATGCTCGGTTTGTGGACAGGCCACAAATAGCCGAGGTGAACGCAAACTGCAGATTCATATTTGGGATTCAAAGAGCCGAGATCCGATTCGCTTGGGTACTGCGATCGGTGTCGATCGGTTTGCTATCTCTTGCTCTCTCTCTTTCTCACTTTCTCCTTCTCTCTCTCACTCCCTCTCTCGGTCAATATTGCAACGTCATGTAATGTCTATATCGCGCGGTTCAACTCATTTTCCGGAATGTACACAACGACTGTCCGAGTCTCTAATATTAATGATATCCACCGACTGGCCGATCGACGGTGATTCGATGCGAGACCTGAACGTTCAACACAAATCGTATTAATAATAATAAACCAGTGGATTATCACACAAATGCGAAGGCTGCCCCGAAAGAGTGCAGGCACACGGCCATCGGTCATCGGGGTGTGCGTGCGGCGGAGCGGGAAAGAGAACGGATCACAACGGATCGTACAACTTGGACACAATTTTAATATGATGACTTGTCGAATCACATCAAAATAGATGATAATATATGAGTGTGTCGGTACGAATCTTTGTGTTAATATCCACACCTTTCTTAGCACGTTTTATTTATTTATTTATTATTATTAGTTTTTCTCGAATCATTTTCGACCGTCTCTCTTCCTCCCAGCATCGCACCGCGGTTTCGTCTGTGATGCTTCAGCTCGTCCGTTGATTTTCACATTCATGTCGAAGACGATCCGATGACGATGACGGTTTCGAAAACGCGTCCGAGCCTCTGAAAGATCTTTTATTGGATCGATCGGTTTTTTTTCTCTCGGCGGTTAATCAATGCCGTTAGAGCTTGTTCAAGTTTGTTAATTTGTAGTCTGTTTTTGATTGATGTCAATAATCACATCGACTGTCGTTTTGTGAGGAGTGAAATGCTTCAGGAATAATCATCACTTTGGCGCATGTCGATTCGAAGGGTTTTGCGCAATTCATTCGACAGTCTTTTGGCGTCCGATTTGATGGTCGAAATGACTGATTACTGGAATTTTGATGGAAATTTACGATTTCCGAGATTGACTTTGAAATTTTCATGTTGATCCACTGTGCTTGATGAGTAGCGGCATTCAGTATGTGGTCACTCGCGGACAGCCTCCTGGAAACAAGGCGAAAAGGTGCCAAAACAGGTGTTGCCGGTTCCATTGAACTGCCCTGAAGCCGCCTCGACGATGGCCCATAATCTCACGTGCGCGCGCACCATCCAAAGTCAATTCAGCTGGAATGGCCGTAGTAGCAAGGCAGCTCCCATAAACTCGACTCGATCATAAAACCGACGAGAAAAAAAGGTAAAATCCAAAACGGAATCCATAAAAATATCGTAAAATCGGTGAAAATCACCGAAAAAAAATGTTTATCTCAATCGCCTCGCTTTGAACGGGCAGGCGCGGTGGCGACGAGATAGGTGAAATCAATTTGAATTGAAATTCAGCAGAGTGGCAGAAATGGCATCGACCGCATCGGCTTTGATACGGAAATTTCGGGGAAAAAATGAATAATTTCATTGTCACACCTGTTAACCGAATCGTCGCGTCGAATAATCGGGCATTATCTCATGTGGGTGACATCGCACTTGATTCACCGCCGTCGCCGCCGCCACAGTCACGTCCACAGCCCGTGATGATGATTGATTCGAAACAAAACAATGAATGGGCAACGCATGAATGGAATCGAATATGGGAATCGAAGCGAAATTATCAAAATGTCGATGTGTGTCTTTCAGCGATCAGAATCTGGGAGAATCCCGGCCAAATGAATGATCACGCCACAGGTGTGCTCTTTTTAACCCAATCGAACGACCGAAATGCACGGTGCGCAATAGACGAACCATTCAATTGATGGAAATTGAAAGCAGACCGTCTGATCGTCATTTTCATAGTTCATTCATATTCGACAATCGACAAAAATGTCGGTTTTGTATTGGCCAAAGTTGGTGTGCATTGTTGTGATTATCAACACACATCATTGTGTTCGATTCCTACATTTCACTTTTCAGCAGCCAGCCGGGTTGGTTGGTTGCTGTGTGTTCGATGCGGTGCGGAGCGCGGAGCGACGGTGATGCTCTGTGCATTTTGTCGAGGAATGAAAGAGAAACAAAACAAAAAAATGGTTATTATTGTTGTCGAATTCAAACAAACAAATCAACAAATAAACAAACAATGAACACTGTGTCGATTCAAACAATGGGCATAATTGAAAAAAATGAGAAGAAGCTGCAGAAGAAGAAGAAAAAAATAGTAAACATCGGTAACAGTGACATTGAAATCCAGTCGATGAATGGAACAATGAACGGCGGCTCAGAAAACGAGCTAATTCGATGAAAATGTCATCAAAAGTGAACAATCACAAGATTCTCCCGTTTGGATCGTCATGGAGTTCTCTTTGGGTCGAACATTGCACCGATTCGATGCGTTTCGAATGCGCCACCGCAGACATCACACACACACGCATACAGCGCCGCGATTCAATAGACGAACACTCTCGACAATTCGATTGAAATTCTGGAAAGAAGACAAAACTAGACAAAAGATGAAAAATGAACGACAAACCGCCTGCGTCCCATTCAACGAGTCGAACGGTTAATCGAGATGAGATAACGCCGGCGAACGTATAACCCCATTCGCTTTGTGTCAACTGCAATGTGAGGTCTTTCCGGGTATTCGGTGTTTCGATGCTGTTTTGGTTTCGTTTGAATTGATTCGAAACCGGGCCGCGGTGAAAATTAGAATTCTGTTTGAATCATCAAGTCGGCGACTGAGAATGACACAAACAGGAAGACTTTTGACAAATTTTGACAGAAAATTCATTGGAAAAATCGTCATATTTCATCCGAGACGAATTGACAAATTCGAAACAATCACTCTGACATCGTCGACGGAGACGAGGCTTTGTGGGAGTCAGTCGCTTTGACGCCTCACTCGCCGATCATCCATCCAAGTGCGTTCCCATCAAAGGTCAAGCCGATCCCACCCAATTTCCTCGGCCCAGCTGCCACATGCGAATAACAATTCCCAGAGAATCCATTCGCATTTCCTCGTCACCGCTTTTCAAACTTCACATCTTGGAATTCCGAAACGGCAAACATTCCGCACATCCGAAATTCTGTTCCCATTATGCAATTTGGGGTCTAAGCGCCCGGCTCAAATAGACCACTTCGATGAGAAACTCGCATACGGCGAGAGTTGAACGAAATATGAAAATGACGGCGCAAAAAAGGAATCATTCACCGATGCACGCAAGCGCAGCAAAAGCCAAATTCATATTTTCAACGGGGCCAGTCTTCATTCTCACACAAATTAGCGTGAGTTGAAGAGAGATATTTCGGGAGAAATGAATCGCGCGAATGTCGTTTTTTCAGTTGCAGCCGACGTCGATCGGATGGAAACACCGAGAATCTCATTCATAAGAAGACTCTCCAGCGATGAACGGCCAGCCGGTCGGTGAATCGAACCATTGCATAACAGAGACGATCGATTTGGGAGCCGGCACCGGGAACGCATCTGTGAACAATGAGGATCATTCCTGGGGATTTATGAAACATTTCGTAATAATCTCGCACATGAAATTACCGTCAAACCGAGGCGGCAACACGCAACTGGGCTTGGTCGCGTCGGTCAGTCGCAAGTGTTTTTGCCATTTGGTGAATGAACCACCATTTTTTTTCGGCGAATATACCTCTCGACATGCTAATTGCCACCGCACATCAGTTCATTCACAATTCGAACCGCATTGCTTGTCGGTGAGCCGATGTGCCAGTGCCGATATTGACACCGAATTCCATTCGATTCCCTCCGTGCTCTCGGTTGCGGTCTCGTTCGATCCCATCTCGGAATCGGCTCTTCAATGCTGCGCTGCCATTTCGCATATTGCCGCGTTCGGCTTTGACAATTTTTCGATGCGTTTTCCATCACATCGAAATGGCACAAAACGGTGAGCGTTCCAACTGGCAGTTTCATTGCGTGTTTGCATCGTTTATGATTCTCGCAGTGGATTTCAGCGAAACGCAATAAATATGCTAATTTACGATTGTGAACTGTGCAATTACCTTCGATTGAATAATTGATTTTTGGTTTTGTGGTTGCCAAGCTTTTCGATCGTCGACTTTGCGTTTCAACAGTTCGACATCTCAAGCGGGATCTCCGAGAGATCCCGCGGATCGCGTTGGATTCCGTCGAGCTTCAACTCGACGATTCTCCATTCGACTGCAATTGGCCATTTGCCACCGAGCCGAAAGCGTCCGCGTGACAATGAACAGCCAACCCGTAACAGCCTCTCTATAAATCTGCCAGCGATAACTATCGACGCAAAGACCATCCACAATGTCTGCCTCCGGAACGCATCGCACATCGGTCCAAACACCAAAACAAATTAATAATAATGATAATAATAAATACGGCTGGCGAATAGGCTACCGGACTTAATATTTTACGAGGCAACCGGCCAAACGGTGTAAGACAAGAGTTGAATTTGTCGAGAATGAAAAACGGTTCAATTAATATCTCACCGGTTATCGTACGGACTCGATCACGGCTATTATGTTTCAGATAAATGATTTCGTGTCTCCGGCCATAACTCATGGATGCGGCCGATGCAACCGATGCGACCGATGCGACCAATGCGACCAATGTGCGTACCAGTGTGCGGCAAGCCAAAGACAAGCGGCCAGTATCGAACACACTCGGATTGGTTTACATTCCATTCGGAATGGTCGGTGATTTTTCCGCTGCCATTCATCCAGCATGCATGCTCTGTGAGACATTGGCATCTGCGATGTCGAGATAACGGCTCTTTTTTATTCCGCAAAAGATAGAGTTATCATATTCCGCCAGTGGACGGTACATGCACAGTCGAAATCAATCACCCGAAATGCCTAAATGGCACAAATTACATTTCGAAAATGGATGTCAACGGCGAGACAAATAACCGACATTGAAATGGTACGTGCTGGCATCGTTAACGCCACGGCCACAGTCGGCATCGGATGGGAGATAACATCCCGAGCGAGATGGCGACCCAACGCAAGCACACGATGTCATTAATAACGAAACCATCGAAAACGCGCCACCAAATTATAATCTCAATGGCACGGTGTTGTCGCGAACAACATCTAGTGGAGGCAACATCAGCGAGCTGAAGGAAGAAAACCAACTCAACAATCCCCGCTGGCGGCATTGTCGAGCCGAGAGGAAGTTCCAAGATAAATCGCGGATCGCATGAATACGAGACCGTTGCGGGGCCCATCCTCTGCTCCCATCCCCTTCTTCCACCCCCCTTCCCTTTTCCAGCAACCAGCATCATCCCTCATTCACCCTGAATGCTATACCGTCTTCCTTCCGCGATTTTTATTTCATAATTTGTCCGTCGACGCATCGTCGCTGCAGAAACCTCTCCCCGACGCAGCGTAATGATGTGCCGTAATTATTTATCTCGTTCGCGTGAATATATTTCGCTTTATTTTTTCCTTGGTTTCGTTTCGTTTTTTGCCCATTCTTCCTTTCATCATCCGCATCATCGTCATCTCCTCCATTGCGCCGCCCGGTTGTGGTCGACGGGAGTCGTTCCCTGCACGTCGTGCCCGTTCCGATGGGGGGAGAGAGACCGTTCAACTCTAACGTTAGATGCGATAAATCATTCGTAATTTCGTTTTTATGCTTTTGACTTTGGTCTCTTTGCCTTTGGTCGTTCATTTCTTTCTTCACGAAATGGAACGAAGAGAAAAGATAGAAGAAGAAGAAGAGAAAAAAAACGAATCCCGTTTGCCTTCATTCGCACGCAATTTGCCGAATCATTTGACCAGCCAACACCGAAACGCACACACAGCCACCGAGCGACACGTGAAGGGAACTTTCACAGTGATTCAATTACCAAATTACCGCATCCTCCATTTGCTCGGTTCCCTTCCTCGGACCGAGGCCGATGGCTACAAAACGAGAGTTCTCGAAAAGAATGGAGAAAAAGCGAAAAACCAATAACAATAGATCATCTCGCTCGGACAGTTATGATTATCGGACAGAAATTGAGTACCTGCCGCCACGCCGCCATTTGACATCGACATCATTCACATTTTGCGGTACATTAACCGAATGTCAAACACCCACCCGTTGACCAACCGGCAAACAATGCCCGACGAAATGATGGGTTTCGTTCGTCAAAAGTAACACCTATAAATCCTGTCAATAATGTGGCCGTTAATTGAATTCCAAGGCTGTAATTTGGCTGGCATCGCATTAT
>JANSTV010097490.1:0-19879 GCA_027564135.1 Lestremia cinerea
CGTCTCGTTGCGAAATGTAATACATAATAAATTGGGTGATTCTGTTGGGAAAATTGTCTGTGTGGGTGGCAATGGTGATGGCTATGGCGGTGGATGGCCCCCGGTGTGATGTATTTCCATTCAGTTTGGTTCGAGAGATTTCCTAAATAATCATCTGTTCAACGATATTGCTCAGCCAACGATGTCAGTGGGTGATATTCAAATGATGGTGTCGGAGCAGGAGTTGCCATAAAGGGGATGCAGAAGGGGGAGGGGGTGGTTGCTCCGATGGAAAGAGGACGACCATTTTATCATGATGCGGATGTACGGAAAAGTGATATCCACAATACAAAATGAGGGTGACTATCGTTAAACATGAAGGCAAAAGCAAATATGGCAGCCAACACCATCCGAGTCGACAGACTCATCTCTCATCCGTGCCGTTGTCGTCGTGTTTTCGGTTTCTCCGTTATTATCATTGTTGTTGTGCGATTTTGTTGTTGGAAAAGCATTTTCAGTTGGCTCTCGTACCGTCGCACACTCCTCCCCATCGACGGTCGTGCGATTGTGTTCACCATCCGAGCACGGCAAACCGAATCTATCCAACCATCGCCTCGCATATATGACATCACAGAACCGACCCCATTCGCAATGTGTATACAATTATATGGTTTAAGGTACAGACTTCAACACGAAGAGTGCCGTTGCTATGACAACATTTTCAATTCAATTACCTCGCGCCCTCGATGTGCGATACTTCGGTGTATTTGTGGATGTGTTTATGTATGGGTGTGTGTGTGTTCTTGTGCGTGTGTGTGTGTGTTCGTCGGACGAGCATTGTGATATCGTCGTTCGTTATGTATCGTCGACAGCTATTGTGCTGTGCGATGCGATATCGCTGTTGTTGTTGTTGTTGTTGTTGTTGTTGTTGTTGCTGATGATGATGTTCTGATGTGCCGGAAAAAGTGTGTGTTGCGTCAAGAGAAGCCTTTATTGAGCCAGCGACGATGTTATCCTTAATATTAATAGCCGTAAACGTACTTTCATTTGAGCGAGCAATTGGACGGGCTTCGCGTTTTGAATAATGCGTTCGGTTCGGATGGTCGAACATTTGAGGATGATCGGCCTCTGGCGAACTGACTGAACGGTGAATGCATGGCAGGGAGTGTGCTCGCGTTGCAAGAATGTTGGCATTTTTGGGCGATTCAAAATCGACCATGAGATGGGATTCATAATCTGGAACTCGAGCATTCATCCAGCGGCGGAGTGAGACCTATCGCTTTCAACTGGGACGAGGGTAAGAGTGGATGTGTGGTGGTGTGTTTGTGTGTGTTGGTGTGTGTGTGCGAGTGTGTATGTGTCTGTGTGTAAGTGTATGTGTGTGTGTTTATGTTTGAGACGAGGGTGATGAATCGAGGGCGACGATGATCTTATCGTCGATGGAAATTAATTTTGATGAATTCGCGCTGAGGACTTGCTTTGTTTTGCCGCAACTGAAATCAATCCCACTTTGACAGATGGTCGACTGAATCCAGTGATTTGGCTTCGTCAAGCGGTTCGAAGTTGCGATGACGCTCCTCGATGTGACACGGGCATGGTTTCCGTTGATTTAATTAATTTGTGATTTCGTTTTACGCTTTGAGTTTGACTGAAGTGGTTTGGATGGATGTGAGCTGGGTGTTTTGCGCGAGGAATGAGTTTTTCAAGTGGTTTCGGGGTGAAACCATCAAGTTGACTTTTGTCGATGGGAATTTCACCGAGAATCGTCCAAGTCTTTTGAAAAATCGTGACTCGTTCGCCAAGGAACATCTTGCAAAACGGAGATATCTCAAGTGTCCTCACGACGGCAATGCCTTGAAGAACTCGACAGCAACTCGCCGCGAAAGAAAAGAAAGTAGAAGGAAACTCCGAGAGCTACCTGCTCGAGAAGGCGACGAGGGCGATGAGAACTGCAGCAAAAAAAAAGCAAATGTTTTGTCAATTCGATTGTTCGAAGACGATTCCGAGCGCCGTAAGCTGCATTGTCGATGGCAATCGAGCGCAATGCAGTCATCGAAATGCATTGCAGACCAATTGACGGATTTTTTTGGAAGGAAAAAAAGAGAACGAATCGAAAACAAACAAAGCGCTCGGCTAATCAGACATTCGATCCGATCCGTTGAAAGCCGCTCGGCGTCGAACAATGGGCTCGTTTGAATGGTCTACGCCTTCGGTGACAACAACGACATTGATTGCCGCAATTAGACGTATTTCGTTCTGGCGAACGATTCAACAGTCGATTACGTTTTTGAAAAGGACGAAATCGATGAATGGAAGCAATTGTTTGTGGGCTGGAGCTCGGTGACGAGACAATGCCCGCCGGTGAATGAAACGATTGACGAGAGCGATGGGTTCCACTTCAAACTGCGATGATGCAATCGATGAAATTGGGCTCTTTTCACCATTTCCGCGCTCATTGCTGTTTGCTTCCGTTCGATCGGAATTCTCGTCCTTGAAGCAAATCACCGTCGTTTCATCAAATCATCACGTCCAACAACGCTCCGGCAAAGGCAATCCAATTCAAACCGAAATAAAGGCGATGCCGCAGAATCAACCGACAACAATTCTTCACCACGCGATTCAACCATCAGCGAAGGTCCTGGCCGCATCATTCGACGCGGTGTATCGAATGACACAAAGCCCATCATATTTCGATGATTCCAATTGTTCGCCGACGAATGAATTTGGATGAAGAAAACCAACCCGGACGGAACAAAGGCCGCGAATATCCATTTCGTTTGGCTGCTTGGCCTCCGTTTCGCCTGGCGATCAATTTCAATGGAGAATCTGGACCTAAGCGCGGACTGGCATCGGTTTCCTGCGTTGCCGTCGGCAATTGATTGCGTTATGATATGTGCTGCGAGGACGAGGGAGAAGACGAGGATCTTGTTGATGACTTCATTACGACCCACGCAATCCGGGCAAATGCTCAAATATTTAAAAACGCATTGTTTGCCGCCGGGATTAACTAGACGGATGGTGGTCGATCGGACAATGACGTGCGTGCCGCCGTTCATAATGAGGTTTAGTTATTGCGGCTCATCTGCCATCTCAAACAAAAAACGGACAAAGAACTCTGACCGAGAATGGACGTTTCTCATTTCTTAATTGAATTCAGCGAACGAGAGGCCATCGGGCGACTGGAGGAGGCTTTTCAATTCCATTTACCTAATCGCTATTCATTGTCGAGTTTGCTTCGAATTGGCTCATAATCATCAAATGCGTTTCCCATGAAATTCCCTGCGAGAATCTATCTCTCTCATAGTTTTCTCGACTGAATTCGCTGGAAAATTGATATAAATCCACAGCTCGCCCAGGCGAATTCGCCGAAAAGCAAATACCGAATCGGCCGAAATTACCGACGATTCGAATCAGACGCATTCAGCGAATGCTAATCGAAATATACAATTTTGTTGCGAAAATAGCAGCGATGCGAGTTCATTTGAATTGCATTGGCTTGCGGCTCGTCCACCTCATCGATTTGTTTGACCTCGCCAATTTTGTGCGCGCAACAAATGAGAAACAATTAAATTGAGTTCGGCCGATTTAATGTTGATTTTGTACGTGAATTCGTTGTCATTGTGGAATGGAGGTGGCGGCTGGGAGACGGTCAGCGAATTGATGATGACGAACAGTGGTTCTGAGTTTCACCGTCGCCCGCTGAAAGCTGACGTGCAGAACGGAAGACTTCCAAATCGGATTGTTTGCAAACAATTTTCCCGAAATTGAATGGCTAAGCCTTTGGTGACCTTTTGATCGATGATGAAAGCTAAAAGAGAGGATTTCCATTCGCTTCGTTGGGCAAAGAATCGAATGGGCAAAAAGAAGCGAAACGAAATGAGATTTTCGGGTGAATTTTTTTCCCTTCTTTCGCATAAGCGGATTCGACGTTCGATGGATTTGACGAATTGGCGTTTGATTTCGAAAATTGGCTTTCGCTGGGATCGCAGCGCTATGTCTCGACGGCAATGTCCCGATTTTAATCTCCGGCAGACGGCACGTTGACATCAAACGTCGTCGTTCCTTTCTTTTTGCGATTCAATGACATTCCCGACGGACGCCAATGGCAGCCAATTCATTTTCGTTGTTTTCTTTTGCCGTTCGGTCGTTGAATCGAACAAAAGGCGAATTTTCGTGTTTGTGTCGAACCTTTGACGGATTTTCCATCGAATTTCTTTTCCAGCAGCGGTACCGTTCGAATGGAGGTCAAAGGATTTCGTTTTTAATCAAATTAGGATCGAATCGAAGGGCAGCGAAAGCGAAATGGTCGCCGCTTGGGAATTTGCTCGAGTTGGGTCTTCTGAGAAGAATCTCTTTTCGGTCTTTTGAGATGAGTTCCGCTGAAACGAGCGCCGGTCAATCAGAGCAACAGGAGGGTGTGGGTTAAGCGCCTTCGCATGAAATCAATTAATCAAAGCCAATCAACGGACGATGGAAGCCACACACAATTAGCTAAGAGGATGGTCGACCTACCACAAATCACCGGTCACCATTCTCGTTCGAATCGGATTAAAAGTTTGATTGCCGTTCGTTCTTGGATTCGAGTTGGGAGCAAAAAAGGAGCAAAAAACAAAAACTCCTCGAAGCTTCTTCCTTGAAAGCTGCTTGGAACGAGCTTTTGCAACGGACGGGAGATGGCGCTTGATTCAGTCTTCGCCGAGTACGCGAGCATATTCCAGAGGAGCCAACTCAGCTCTTCGAGGTGGAAATCACAAGGGGCTGCCTTCATCGTTCCCAAAGGACCACCGAGGGTGTCCCAAAATACATCTGGGAGGCTTCGAAGGACAAGACAAGATCAACTCTCGATAAGGTGATTTATTTAAAGAAATTCTCCGATTAAAAAACTTAAGCATAACACAGCCCTTGAAAGGCAACCTACAAATCAGGTTGCATGAAGCCCTTGATCTTCTTCACTGACCGTTCGGCGGGGCGAATGTTCAAATACTTTCCGAATATCGTGAACTCCACGTCCTGGATGAGCATCTTGAAAACCGACTCTGGCTTTGGTATGGCTGAAACCGGAAGAAATATTAGCCATCGCCCTCCAGCCAACTCCCCAAGTGACCTTACTGCGTGTGCGATTATCCTTGCTGACGATTTTGAAAGTGTTTTTCGTTTCCATCGCGATGATCCCCTGTTGGCCGACCAGGGACGGACATCGCGAGGCCACCACTGTGACGATCGCTCCATGGAAGTCTGATTTGACTAGCGCTGTGCTGAACGCACCGTAGTTCTTTTCGTGCAGCTCCGGCACGCTCCTCTGTTGAGTGGTCGCATCGACTGTCCAGAATGGCGACAAATGGTCGAGGATGTATTGCGACCAGAGGTCGTGCAACGGCTCCACGTCGGAATACTTCAAAGCCCGTGTGGGCAGCGTATACAATCCCAGCTCGCTGAACTGCTTCCGGGAGAGAGCTTTGTTTGGCTTTCGGTTCTTCTTTTGCTTCTTCGGCGCGAACTGTTTCTTGTGCTTGGTTCCGGTGAGGACGGTTCGGTGCTGGGCGTTCAGTGAGATTGTGGGTCGCTTGTGGGGTCTCACCGACTCCGTGATGAAATGAATCGCTTCGTTGATTGCTTCATCATCAGCTCGCGGCTTCTTTTTTGGTTCTGAAAGGGGAATGGGGTTGGAATTTGTCGTTTTTTCCGGGCTGACCGTATTACCTGACATTGCGAGTTGGATCCGAAGTCGACCAGCTGGAAACAACTGAAGAAAAGCGGGACGTTTTGGAATCGACCGCCGCCGCATGCGAAATCAAACAAAATAAAGCGAAATGTCACTGTCCGCATGTGATCTAGTCCGTCGACGCCATTACGTATTTTGTATTTTCGATTGACTACGAAAGCAAACTGACAGTTGTTGACAATGCGAATACGTGGCCAGAGCCGATCTGTCGAAACAAACATTTGCAAAGGGAAATTCTGATTAAATTGTGGCCTTTTCGAGTTTGGGCAGCGACAAAACGACGATGTTTCAATTGAAATCGCTAGTTTTGACGGCAATTTTGTTGAAATTGCTGCAGGCGGGAGAGGCGTACATAATCGCGGTGGACGCTGGCGGTCGAGAATGTTTCCACGAGAAAGTTCAAACTGGCACGAAATTGGGTGAGTTTGGATCGGTGAGCGTGTCAATTGGCATTTCTAACGGGTTTCTGTCGCAGGCTTGATGTTCGAGATTGTCGATGGTGGCTTCAATGACATCGAAATCCAGATTACCGATCCCGAATCCAAGGTCATTCACGAGGCAGACCGGGAGACATCTGGCAAATACACATTCGGTGCGAGCATTCCCGGTGTTTACACGTAAGTATAGGGGAGGTGGGTGCTGATGGCAGTCGCATTCAATTGTTTCGATTGCAGATATTGCTTCATCAACGAGAAGGGCACAATGACCACGAAAATGGTGATGTTCACAATGGACCTGATCGAGAGTGCCGCGGCGCCAAATGCAGCTGCCCCAGGAGCCGAACCAGCTGCTGGCGAAGCAAACCACGCCAAGCTGGAAGATATGGTAATGATCGGCCCAGCGGAACCCCCGAAAGTGAAACTCATTCGATTATTCTTTTGCAGATCCGAGAATTGGCTGGCACTTTGACCTCCGTCAAACACGAGCAGGAGTACATGAATGTTCGCGACAAGATCCATCGAACAATCAACGAAAGCACGAATTCCCGAGTCGTCTTGTGGTCAACGTTCGAAGCGCTGGTACTCGTCTTCATGACCGCCGGCCAGGTTTACTATTTGAAGCGATTCTTCGAAGTTCGTCGCGTCGTCTAAGTCAACTGCAGCGCCTTCGTCGACCTTCCCTCAAAGGATTATTTATTTCTTTCTTTTTTTCTTTTTCCTTTTTCTGAAAATTTTCTGTTTAATTTGTGCTTTGTTCGTTGTGGAGATTCGGAGGGAGGGCGAACTTTCATTTTCTTTCAAATGTCGATATCATTTGAGGCCATTTCCTGTCTGGTGGCTCGTCAATGGGCTCTGGTGGACTCTGCTTGCGTGGAGACGAGGTTCGATGTTGATCTCAGTATTAACTTGGCTCGCAATCCAGAGATGAGCTGATGTGGTCGATTTCGAACCAGTCGGGGCACTTTGATGGGTTCCTCCGGCATTCTTCGTTTAGTTTTTACCAAAATTTTACGAAATCCCGTTGAAATCATTTCGATTTGACAACAACTTAATTTCCATCAATTTTCATTCAGACTTCAGGAGCGCGAGGGGGGAAATGTAATTTTTTTTAATGGAAATGCTTAAATCTCAAGAATATTTTGTAAAAAAAATGGAATAAAAACGAGAACAAAAATCAAATGGTGTTTCTTTGACGAGCCAGTGGACTTCACAAGTTCAGTTCAAATGAATTCAGTGGCTTTGTCGGGTGAATGAGTATTTGTGCATTTAGTCGTTCGATCAGAAACTGTTCATTATCGGAAGGGTTGTTTGGAAGTGAATTACAGCGGAGCCTGCGATGAGAAGATCCCAGCACTAAAGACTGTCACCAAAGATTCAGCGAAATTCTATCAATCGATGAATCAATCCCCCCTCCTCCGCAGATAAAACTCGATCATGACTACTTGATCGACCGATCTAAAGCTGCTGGGATCATTGGACGCGTGTTGATCCCCACTAACGGGACAACTTTTCAATCTTGCCTCGGTCATTTGTATCAACATAACCTCACATTCTGTTGATGTGTCAAAATCGTAATACCAAAAATCGTGAACAATTCTACATAACCTCACATCATCTACTCGTTCGCTTCGATCAAAACAACAATCATCTCCGTGTCAAGCAATCCTCGCGAAATTCCCAAAGCAAAATGCGAAAGAAGATTGACTTGAATCGCTGCCAGCTGCTGGCCAAATTGAAGACAGCATCAGCACCGGCCCCGAATGAGACGTATTTCTTCAATCGCAATCCGCGGAATTTGGAATTGATGAAAATCGGCTATCGACCGGATGGATACCATTTGGAGCAGAAAGGACGCAACTTCTGGCACAAGTAGGTTGAGGAGACGATGGACGTCAGTCTGAGTCCAGGATAAATGGCGAATTGTTTTGCAGATTGAATTTGACCCAGTCGGGGCACAATGTGAGCGCCCAGGTGCTGCATTGGAAGAACGGCGTCGTGCTACAGGCGAACTCGAACGAGTGGGCGATCAAAAGCCAACTGTACAGCACCAAAGACACGAGCGCTTATGTCAACTTGGCCAGGGTGAGTTTGGGGCTCCGGAAAGGACACGGCAAAAGGCAGAGTCAAGGTTCAATGTCTGAAGGCGAAAGGGGAAAAGGGGGCAGATTTCCATTGGCTGACCTATCGGCGATAACCAAACTACATTCTCAACTCTTTCAATCATCCAGATCCTGGCGCAGCGCTGCCTCGAAGCGGGCATCATCGAAATGGAATGCGTTATCGATCGCGAGCCCGCAGGCGGAAAAGTCGATAAGTTCCTGTCGACTTTCGAAAACAACGGCGTCGCTCTGAAAGAATCCGAGCGCTACATCAAACACAGACCCTCGGACCAACTGCGAATGGAGAAGCCGTGGAAGCTGGTGGTCGAATGAAGCGCAATTCAAACACTTAGTTTTCAATTAGATTTAATTACAGTTTATTTGCTACAGCATTGTGGGAAACATTAAACAATTTGTATTTTTTGATGGTAAATCCCGACTGGCTTCTATTCCTTGTAGTTGTCCTTGATGTGATCCCACAATTTCTGCAAGAGACGACACGCAATTGAACTCTGTTGTTATGTAACAACGAGGACCTGCTCGCAGGCCAAGGCATGGGAATACTTACGCCTTTATTGACCGAATTGAAGATAGCATCGGCGCCGACCTCGAACAAGCGTTCAACAAATAGGGCACCAACACAATAGGCAACGACGTACGTTGAGGTACGTTTCGCAAGGAATGGTAGACCCATTTTGGAAAATTGTTCAAAGATTTTCTGATCGATGCGAACAAATCAACTCAACTTGACGAAATGGTTTTTCACAAAATCCAATATGGTTGCCTGTCAATAAATGAACTGATGATGAACTGCGAGCGAACCCAGCCGAACGATGACATTTCGAAAATCGATTCGATGACATTTCGGCACTCGCAACTAGGTTATGTTCGACGGTCATTGTTTCGGGACATTTCACACGTTTCACATCGACGACCGAGTTTTTGTTTTTCGCAATTTTCCGTTTTTCCATTGGAATTTTCCATATCGATAATGACGGCCAAGTTCGAAAAGGAGTTTCAACGTGTCCAATCATTGGTGAGTGTCGGCCGAGGGGGGTGGAGCGTCCGCTTTGGCTGAATCGCTCCAGCATTTTGATTTGTTGGCATTCATTCGTTCTGGTTCGGCAGGAGCGTGAGGTTCATGCATTGCGGACACAAATTGATGCTCTCGAAAAGGGCGAGAGTTTGGAGGAGGATGCCGAATTGGCCGCCCTTGTTGTGGAAAACACCAAATTGAAACTTCGTTTGGCGATTTTGAATCGGGTGAGTCGTCTTCGGAATGAGTCCTTGTGCCTCCAGGATAACCTTTACGACATTTCAGGCGATTGCTAACGAGCGCAAGGGCAGTGGAGCTGGTGGAGTCGCCAGCACTCAGCTCAGCTTGGACAAAATCGATGGTCCCATTCCCATCGTCGAGCATTTGATTGGTTTGTTCTCGACAGCCATCGAAACGGCTTTTGTTGGAGTGAACAACCTTCCGACAGCCGTTATCGCCCCCGGCAGCAATCCAAAATTCGGGGATTACCAATGCAACAGTGCCATGTCTTTGTCGCAAGTGCTCAAAGCGTCAGCAGCCAAAATTACGTTGTCACCGCGTGACATCGCGACGAAAGTTTTGGAGAATTTGCCCAAATCGCCGCTGGTGGCCAAATGCGACATTGCCGGTCCGGGCTTCATCAACATCTACTTGGAGCGTTCGTACGCAGTTCAAGCACTCACCTCGGTGTTGCAGAACGGAGTTCAGGCCCCACGGGTGCCATCGCAACGTGTGGTCGTTGATTTCTCAGCGCCCAACATCGCCAAGGAGATGCACGTTGGCCATTTGCGATCGACGATTATCGGTGAATCGATTTGTCGTCTGCTGGAGTTTCTCGGTCACGACACACTGCGTCTGAACCACATCGGTGACTGGGGCACACAATTTGGAATGTTGATTGCCCATCTGGAGGATCGCTTCCCAAATTACGCCAAGGTTTCCCCGCCCATTGCCGATCTTCAGACTTTCTACAAAGAGTCCAAGGCTCGCTTCGACACCGATGAGGAGTTCAAGAAACGTGCCTACAACCGCGTGGTTAAGCTCCAAAGCGGCGATAAGGACACAGTCAAGGCATGGACGTTGATCTGTGATGTTTCTCGCAGAGACTATTCACGGATCTACGAACGCTTGGACATCAATATCATCGAGCGGGGCGAGTCCTTCTATCAGTCTCGCATGGAAGATGTGATCAAGCAACTGGATGCGTCCAACTTCTTAGAAGAGGACAGCGGCCGGAAGATCATGTGGGGCGATTCGCCAAACAGTGACGGGGAGCACGAGGGCATTCCTTTGACGATCATCAAGTCAGACGGTGGATACACCTACGACACCTCGGATATGGCTTGCATCAAGCAAAGACTCGAGGAAGAGAAGGCCGACTGGATCATCTACATAACCGACGCCGGTCAATTTACGCATTTCAAGACTGTGTGGAAGTGCGCTGAACGAGCTGGCATTTTGCATCCGATCAAACATCGCGTCGATCATTGTGGGTTCGGTGTGGTTTTGGGCGAAGATGGCAAGAAGTTCAAGACGCGATCGGGTAAGTGGCACTGGTAGGTCTAGTAGCTAGCAGCGGTCACTCATGGAGCGTTCATTGCAGGTGACACCGTTAAATTAACGGAACTCCTGGACGAGGGTCTGACTCGAGCCAGAGATCAGCTCATCGAGAAGGGACGCGATAAGATCCTGACTGCCGAGGAATTCAAGTTGGCTCAGGAGGCGGTGGCCTACGGCTGCATCAAATACGCCGATTTGTCTCACAACCGCATTAATGAGTACATTTTCTCATTCGATCGCGTAAGTCCACCACATTGAAATCTTGTTCGTCCTCCCCACTCACTTCGCTCATCCTTCCTCAGATGCTGGAAGACAAAGGAAACACTGCCATCTACTTGTTGTACGCCTTCGTTCGTATCAAATCGATTGCCCGCAACTGCGGCGGTGACTACGCCACAAATATTCGCAAAGTGCTTGAAACCAACAGCATCACCGTTGAGCACGAGAAGGAATGGAAATTGGCCAAAGTGCTGCTCAAATTCCCGGATATTATTTGTAAAATTTCAAAGGATCTCTGTCTTCATCACTTGTGCGAATTCGTCTACGAGGTCAGCACGACCTTCACCGAGTTCTACGATGTCTGTTACTGCATCGAAAAGGACAAATCCGGAAACATTGTCAAGATCAATGCTGGTCGCGTACTGTTGGCCGAAACCACTGCGCTGATCTTGAAAAAATGCTTCGACATTCTCGGCTTGAAACCTCTGTCGAAGATCTAAATGTCACTCGGGCCATGTTTGAGCATTATTTTGATTTTTTTTTGCAAAATAAATGTTTTTTTTTTAATATTTTTCAATGAATGAAACTCCTTATGTTTGCCTCAAAATCAAGCGGTTCCCGAAATGGGTAAAGCCCGAATAAATTTTCGGGCTATTCGCAAATCGAAATTCTAAACTCGAATCGCGTCAACTTCATTCCATTTCGGCAAATCATTGACACTTGGATTTTTCAGGCGACACAGTGATTCTTTCGCAAAAACAATAAGTAATTTTTTCCATTCAAGCGATTGCATAACGCACAGAATTAACCAGAATTTTCCTTTTTTCCCAACAAAAATCATCGCAGAAATGTCAAAGTGGCGTGAATTGGGTTTGACTTACGTTCAATATTCGAATGTTGCAGCTCGTGTGTTGCGTAACGCGCTGAAGCCAGAATTGCGGGCTGAGGCCGACAAACGTGCCAGTGCACATGTGAAGTTCACTGCATGGGAGGGTGGCAAAAAGGCCGAGAAATCGACATAAGCCTCTCCCAGTGTCCAGCGGCTGCCCATCAACGCTTGAAGCTGCATCCATCAAACAACCGATTGTCAATGCCATCTCCGACCCAATGTCGACTTTGATCCAATTTTGGAACTTATACCACTTAGTAGCTCTGTCGAATTCACTCGATTGTCGTCAAGCGGCCAATTTCGGTAGTTTCGAAGTCAATCGCAGCCAACTCGCAGTTTGCAAAGTTCAAAATCAATAAATTTATGTTAATCTGAAGTTTGAGTGTGTTTTTAATGCCTTCCGGCGTAAATTCATTTCAATTTTAGGGGTTTGAGGTCAAAGCTTATGACTTGGTTCAACTCATGGATCGAGGGGAGTTTCGATTCAAGACAGTTGGGCAGGAGGATTGAACGCTGAAAACCTTCTTTGAACGCTAAGAGGGGATTTCCTCGAGGGAGACTAAGCTCAACCTAAAGAAAACAAAAGCTTTCCATCAAAATCAATTTAATTTCGTCGATAAATCCAATAAATTGCGTCGCTTTCACAAAAATAACATTTCATTTTGGAAAAAAGGTCTTAATCTAAATCGCTGCCATCGCTAGCTCGGTTGGTCGCCTTACGTGTTCTTGCCAGACCAGACGTAAGCCTTGAAGTTGCGATCAGACTGAGCGTATGGGTCGACGTCGTTGATGACGTCAGTCAACTTGGGATTGTCCAGTATTGTGGTGTGATTGCCTTCGATGAATTTCAAAGTGACTTCACCCGAGGTGTACCGCGAGAGTTCGTAGTCCTCCTCAATGTCGACGACAGCTACCTCGGTGGGTCGAACCAAAGTAATCGACGATTGTAGTTTGGTTACATTTTCGGTGTCCTGCTCGAACACGAACTTCAGGCGAGTGTACAAGGCGTTCATCATATTCTGGAAGTACTCGTCGCTGTAGTCGAGAGTCTCGGTCTTGCGTCCGACGGCGATCAGCCGGGTGACCTTCTCCTCCCATGTTGGGCATTCGCTCAAAGTGGCGATGATCTCTTCGGGATTCTCGTCGGCGAAAACGTTTTGAACGACGACCACCAGCAGCATGAATTGAATGGCTTCATCGCTGGGCTTCTCGTTGCTGGCAATGTGGCCGCTGCTCAGCTGCTTGAGGAAGACTGGAGCACCGTCAATGAGGAGGATGTGGCCTTGCATGCCAGCTTCCTCCAAATGACGCGCCAATTCGAGTGTGATGATCGAACCGAACGAGTAGCCGACCAAATAGAAGAACTCGCACTTGTCAAACACCTCCGATTTGACTTGGTCGGACACGTACTCGGCGATTGCTTTGACTGTCGGCAATCCCAATGTGTTGGACAATTGCAAAAGGTAAGCTGGCAGATTAACAGTTCGGGCGATCGTGTTCCATGTGCGACCTGCGACACCTTCGATGCCTGGGATGAACATCAGACAAGAGTTGATCTTCTGAGCGTTGTTTAGGGTTTCGAGTCGTAAAATGGTCTGGTCGCTCGTGGCCTCGTCGCCCAAGTTGCGAAGCAGTAGATTCAGACCCAGCACACGGTTCTCGTTAGCCAATTTCAATTTGACGTTTTCAGTGGCGTCCGGCTTCACACGAGACTCAGCCAATTCTTGGAGTTTTTGGAATCTGCAAAAGGTAATTTCAATGAGAATCTTCCAAACGCCTCAATTGTCTACGCAACTCACGTCAATGCTCTAAGATCCTGGGGCGTCAGGAAAATTTCGAATTCACGTTCGAGCGTTTGCTTTATCTCGACGGCCATCAACGAATCCATGCCAACTTCCGAGAGAGTGGCGGTCGGTGGGATGGTCTTAATGTCGCGAATACCCATGATATTCAACACGACTTCAATTAGGTTGCCCTTGGCATCTGTGGCACGCTTCTCCGCCACCACCATGCTGGACACGATCGGCTCATCGGTGGATGTCAATAAGGCATCCAGTTCGACGAGACAGGATGAGATGCGCTGCTGTAGGGTTCCACCAATCTCCATGTCGATGCGGTCCTCAGCCATGTCAGCCACCAGACCCACCTCGCCCACGGCACCCCATTGCACAGCCTTTGCTGGCAAACCCTCGCGGTGACGTTGCTCGATGATGCGCTCCATCACACTGTTTGCCATGCCGTAGTTCGTTTGGCCAGCATTGCCGCGACCGCAAGACACGCTCGAGAAAATCACGAAATATCGCAATTGAGGCGCCATCTTCCGAGCGCATTCATCTGAAAGAGAAGGTTCTATGAAATCTACTCTTGAACTGGGGTGTGCCGCAGAGTCTTACCCAAGTACTTTGTAGCGTAGGCTTTGGGTGCAAGACATTCCTTGAACTTTTCGACCGTTTGATTCTCCAAGATGCTGTCCCGCAAAGCAACCGCCAGATTGAAAATGCCGCCGATGGGACCCAACGTCAAAGCTTGCCTGAACAATTCCTCGCAACCCGCTTTGGTTGTAATGTCTGCAGTGCTGACCAGCACCTTGGCGCCATAGCTCTCCCACACCCTGAGAACGTGAGTCATTAGAACTTGAGATGATTCAGGAGGGGTCTCGCCCGGCACTTACCTGATGCGATATTCTTGATACGACTTGGTGATGCCGCGGCTGGAACTCAACACAAGCTTGCGTGCCCCCCGAATGATCAGCCAGTCGGCCAATTCTAAACCGAAGCCTCCGAGGCCACCTGGCATGATATACACCAACTCTGGATCGCAGTAAACTCGTGGCAAGGCACGAATCGGAACGGTGCACTCGTCATAGGGATTCTCCCGAATCTTCAGCACAACTTTGCCAACGTGTTTGCCGGTGCCCAAGTAGCGGAAGGCCTTCTCGAGCTCATTGACCCCAAACACCGTTGAGTGCAGCGGCTGAATGATACCCTTACGCAGATCCGTTTCGATAAGTTCGTGAACATTCCTCAACTCCTCAGCCGAGGCGGTGAACAAATTGTCGACCATCACCGATCGGAATGTGATCTCACGCAAGAAGTTGCCCAAACCGATTTTAGTGTCGTTGGCCAAATCGAATTTGCCGATCTCGAGGAAGGTTCCAGCACGACCCAAGCACCGAATCGAGGCCTGCAGTTTGTCGTCGGCCAGTGAATTTAAAACGTAATCAACGCCTTGACCTTTGGTCCGCAGTTTGATCATGCGTTCGAACGAGCAATCACGTGAATTGCCAATGTTCTCTTCTTCGATTTGCGGGAAGGTGTCCATTACGAATTTCTTCTTTTCCGGGTTGGAGACGGTGGTGAACACATGCATGCCATAGGCCAAGGCAACGCGGATGGCTGCCAAGCCGATGCCGCCACTGCCAGCGTGGATGAGAATCGACTTGCCAGCTGAGATGGGATTATTCAGGAAAAACGAACAGTAGACGGTCATGTAGACGACAGGGCAAGTAGCCGCCTCTTGGAGTGACCAATGCTCAGGGACGACCCACATGAGGTGATTGTTGGGCATGACCAGTGTTGCCATGGCGCCCGAAATGATTGTTCCCATCACACGTTGTCCACGTGGGTTCACCCCCGCAAACTCAAAGCCTAAAGTGCACTCCTGATCCAATCGATTCGATCCAAACACCTCGACGGCCAATCGACCCGTTGCCAACATCACATCTCGGAAATTGATTGACGCGTATTGCACCTTGACGATCTCGTTCTTACATGACGAATCGAGGGTTCCCTCGAGCCATGTCAATGTCGAGAGGTCTCCACGTTGAAGCACGTTTCCAAAGTAGCGGTCACGACGTGGCAGCTCATCGCTTTTCTCGACCAACTGCACATGGCGGTAGCTTCCCCAAGATCCCTGCGAAAAGGCGGATGTGAATCAGACGGCGGTCAAGCAAACTCATCGAAGACAACTTACATTGCGGTAAACGTTGATGGCCAAGCCCAGTTTGAGCTGAGTCTTGTAGAATGGATGCTCTGCATCGAACTCAGGTGCTGAGTCGTCGTCGATGAAGACGCAAATTGCCTTTCCACCCTCGGGTTCCTTGCGAAGGCAGTTCACCAGACCGACAATCCCCGACTGTGGTTGGTGCTGAGCGACCACGTAAACAACGGCTGCCTCTTTGAAGCCAACCTTCAGTCGATCCAACCACTCATCCGTGTCTTCGTTTGAGATCTTCACCACGGCAACTGTCGAACTGGCGAAGACATTCCGCTTTGGTGATCGTTGCAACATCACAATCTGTTCGCCATCGGCCTCGATTGGAATGATCGTAACCAGTTGGAATCCGAAGGGGATACGCTGCACAATGTCACTGATGGGATCACTGAGCGGCTCCCGAGAAATCAAATAGCCACGTTCATGCAAGCTACCAATCGCCTCATCGATGAAACTCTTGTTGTCGAGACATTTGCTGGCAAGCACAAACAAGCTGTTGGTTTGTGTCGACAGTTTGCCGTCTTCAACATGAATTTTGCCCAGGCTCAGGTCTTGGGCAGTCAGCAGCATCAAATCGGAGGTGACCAGAGGTAGATCACCCAGAGAAGCTTCGAAGAGCGGCAGAATGGGCTTGGCATTATTCTCAATGTCCACCTCGACAGCCTTCACTTTGAGCATTGGCGTGTTTTCCAAAGCGATTTGAGTGCAGCATCGAACAACGTCCTCTGCCGACATGTTCTCCGGTATGAGATACGGAATGAAGCGATAGCTTTCCAGCACTGGTACGCCAGGAGCTTTGCGACGTGCCACTGGACTGGTGTGCATTCCGAAGATTTCGATGCCTCCCGAGACCAACATGCCCAGTTCAGGGCTGACCTGCACCTCGAAAGTGGGGTTCTCGGGGTCCAATTTGGCCACCATGTTGATGTGCTCTTTGGCGTTGATACGCATTTTGTGTATTCTGTCGAAGAACAAGCCTTGATTTTAGAGGGATCTCAGTCTAGAACGGAGCAACAGAACTCACCTGGTGGGCAACAGCAGGGATCGTGAATCCTTCGCCAGAATGTTGATCTGAAGCAGACAATCCATGAACGCAATCCAGTTAAGGTCCCATTTGACTCTTCCGTAGAGGCCATCACCGCGAGCTTCAACCACCGAACGGAAAGCTCCTGCATAATGGTAGCCACGCAGGCGCAACTCTTTGTAAAAGTCACGCTCTTTCATCAACGGATAGTTGGTGTTGGACAGTGCCGGTAATTGTGTAACTGGATCGGGATTTTCCAGTTCACGAATGTAGCCGGTCACAACAGCAGTGGAGTTCTCAGTGATTTCGAAGCGTCCGGTACCGGTTTGCACCGAAATCGTGAACTCAATCGTTTGACCCTTCTGCATTGCAGTGGCTCGCAAGAAGCGAATGTCTTCGAATTCGACGCTCACGTCGAAGAAGATCGGACCCTTGATCATGGCCAGAGACTCCCAAACGAGTTGGAGGTAGCCCGTGGCGGGGAAAAGGCAGCGACCTGAAGCGAATCGATTGCTATGAGATCATGTTACACAGGCACCGCCCAGGGACTTACCGTCGATGGCGTGGCCAGTGATGAAATCATAGTCCTGATCGGTCAAGCTGATCTTGACCTTTCGCTCGCCGCTGCGAGATGTCCGCTGAAGCTCAAACTTGGTAACGAACCAGTCTTCACTGTGCTCCCATCGGACAAGCGACGAAATCATGTCGGTTCCGCGTGAAACCGGGAAATTAATCGTGGGATACAATCGATTGATGGGCATATTCAAGCCGTGCACGAATAACCTGGGGAGTGAATGGGATCTTGAGGCTCGTGTCCTTCGAAATGGTTCGCACTGAATCACTTACTTGCCCAAAGCGTTCAAGAAGAACGAGGTGTTGTCTTTGTTGCCGCGTTGCGTGAGTGGGACGTGTGCGGCGGATGTCATAGACTTCTTGAGAATGGCTTGAAGCAGGCCATGGGGAGCAACTTCGATGGTGATGGCGTTGTGAGGCAACAATGTCGATGTTTCCTCGAAGAGAACGGAGCTGAGCAGGTTGTTGGTGTGGTATTCGGCCGAGCTGTATTTGTTGGCCTCGGTGTCCCATCGACTCTTCGGCACACTTGAACTAAGCCATTTCGACGAGCGCTCCTTGGGCTCGGGAATGACCTTGACGAGACGAGCCAGCAGCTTTGGTCCCATGTCAGCGATGTATCGCGAATGGTATGCGATATTTGAGCATGGCACTTCTTTGGCGAAGACGCCTTGTGCCTTCAATTCCGCAACGAATTTTGTCACATCCGCTTCCGGGCCAGAGATGGTCGAGGAGTCGGGTCCATTGTGACAGGCGACCTCGATGGTGGGGGGTAGACGATGTTTGATCTTCTTGTAGCCCAATCCAATGGCAGCCATTGATCCACGAATGATTTTCGTCTCCAAACTTGCCATGCCACGGGAGTAAGCAGCCAGAACCATTTGCTCGGCGGTGAAGCAACCGTCAGCGTAGGCACACCCCAACTCACCGACCGAATGCCCAATGTAATAATCAGCGGGGACTTCCAACACGCGCAAAATGTCCACTAGACCAACCTGAATGGCTGCGATGCCGACGAACGAGTGTAGAATGTTGTCGAATGTGGTCTTGTCGCTCGAAGTGATGATCGAAATCAGATCGAGACCGTGTGGCACCAACACATCGTGGCATTTCTGGATGGCCTCTCGGAAAATGGGAATCTGCAAAAGCGACGTTCCCATTTCAATCCATTGAGATCCCATTCCACTGAACACCCAGACAATTGGTCGCTTGATGCCGTTGTGATGCTGCACCTCCTTGTTGACGCAGTCGGCGTTGACGCCGGGGGTGTGATTGAAGAGACCGTAGCCACGGAAGATGTACCCGGGCGTCTCTTCGCTCGAAATGTTGTGCAGCAATGCGATGTACTCCGAATCGAGAGGTTTTGTCTTCAAGCGGTCCATTACAACGTTGACCGCCTCCTCAGTGCGACCGGACCATGTGACCAGTCGAGGCAAGCTATCCGATGGCGCTCCGTTGTTGATCTTGTCCTTTGGATTGCCGCGGAAGAGAGCATGCGCATTGGCACCGCCAAATCCGAATGAGTTCACGCCAATCAGACGCCCCTCCAACTTGGTGGCATCCGTACACACACGCAAGCGTCCCTCCTCCAGCGATGGGATTCCTGGACGATTCTGCGTGAAATTGATGTTGGGCGCAATGAGACCCGTCTCAAAGGCCAAACACACTTTTGCGACGCTGCAAGCGCCTGACGTTGACTCTGTATGACCGATGTTCGACTTGACCGAACCGACGGTTAACGGTGTTGTGCGATTCTTGCAGAAAACATTGTCCAATGCAGCGCACTCTTCCGGATCACCAACCACCGTTCCAGTGCTGTGAGCTTCAACGTAGGCCAGCTGCGATGGATCGATACCGACATCATCGTAGAATTCCGACAGGAGTCGTTCTTGCATGCTGCCCGAGGGATAGGTGATACCCTCGTGCTTGTAACCGTCTTGGTTGGTCTTGGAGTAGAGAACCGTCGAGTAGATTCGCTTTGCGTCCTTAGCCTTCTGCAGGAAGATGCAGCAGATGGCTTCTGATCGAGTGTAGCCAGTGGCACCAACATCGAAGGGACGACAATAGCCGTTTGGCGCTAGCACCCCCAAACGCGCAAATTGCAATGTAACGTACGGATGGAGCAGTAAATTGGCCCCACCGACAATGGCTGCATCGCATTCACCGTTACGCATTGCAGTGAACGCATTGTCCAGAGCGTACATCGAGCTACTGCAAGCGGTGTCCAACAAGAACGAAGGTCCATTCAATCCCATGCAGTATGAAATTCGGTTGGCCAACATAGCACGGCTGCATCTATTCTCCGAAGACGTCAACATTTTAGGTTAACTCAACCCACTTCCGGT
>JANSTV010097601.1:0-19865 GCA_027564135.1 Lestremia cinerea
ACACACACACACAAATTAAGGGGCGATATGCAGTGCATAAATTTCAATTTGGCCCCGAGACAAATTTCTGAACGTCTATACTTGTTTATTTTTCATTTCTACCGACGGGATGGTATCTGTGCTTGTCAGACATCGTTCAAACATGGACATGAACCGATAGAACGTCATACTTTGCACCAAAATCAACAAAATCGCTCGTTTAATGTCAATGTCACCTCTTCGCAATGCTAATACATCCGTCCATAGACACCTTCTAGTTGAACTGAAATCAATCCTTTCGATAGAACGCCATTCAACGGCATTGGTCACGCAGTTCCTTCAAGCGAACTTTGGAATTTGACTGTCTCATCGAATCGATTTTCTTTCGCTCCACCAATTTGAAAGCGAGCTCAGTTGCTTTCTTTCAAGTTTCAAATTTTTCGAATGGAAAATATAAATTTTCCAGTGAATTTCTGCCCGATGCCATCCACTTGTGATAGACGACGTGAAGGCAAGCCATCCCGTATCGAATCAGATAATTAAGAATTTTCTTTCAAAAATCGCTTAAGCCAACTCGACTGTGGCTCGATGGGGCAAACCATTGCCACAATTAGAAACTTTGGTTAACTTCCATATTCGACCAAATGCTTCTGTGCTTTATCATTTTAGAATCGGTGCTTATTGTGTCAGTAAATTTCTGTAAATAAATCTCAACTTGAACCATTTACCGCTCGAGGCGAAAAATAGTTGAGCAACATTAAAATGAAATTAAAAGTAAAATTGTTTGAATTATTTGCTCGAAAATGTTTTTCCGGAGCAGTCTGTTCGTCAATTTTCTTGTCATTTTTTATGGTTCGGTTTTCGTTTGTTGATCGCCTGTTTTTTTTTTTTTTTGACTTGCTTGAGCCCGTTCGGCTCGTGCTGTCTCAATTTTTCATCACGCTCGGAAAATGTGCATCGTATATCAAAAAGTGGACGAAAACATTTTGTGGTGAAAACTTCGCTATGCATTGCACATTGAATGGATGTCCATACCATGACTGGGGCCACAGCACCACACACACACACGCACTCACACCAAGCAAACAGCGCACACATTCAATTCGATTAAATAACGCTCTCTTGAGTTTCGTTGTTATATCATTCAAGTGATTTTTATGCAAATTTTCTTTCACAACATGTCAATCACTCTCCAAGTTGGGCTTGACTGGCCGCCAGGCCGGACTGTACGTTGAAGTTTAATTCCAATGAAATACGCTAGGATTATCGTTTGATGCCAAGCGATTGAATTTCATCGCACTCATATGCCCTCCGATAATCAGGTCATTATTATTTGTAACGTTTGAAAATAAATCGAAAACTGAGAATGTTGCGTAGTATGTGCTGTGGGGATTAAAAATGAAATTTGTTAAAAATTCAATCATATCCATTTTCGAGCGTGCAGTCGATCATGCAATTGTGACGTCCCGCTGAGGAGTCCTGCAACATTCTATTCTCGTGGTGAAGTGTGCCTCGTGTGGCATCCTGAAAATTTCTCTCCAGGAATGCGAGATGCACGTGAAGAATTTCTCATGTGCAATGTGCTGCTCTTCGTCACCCCATTCTCACCCGTTTGACTCCAATTTAAAATGCAAAATGTTTTCCAAATAAAACAAGCGAAAAAGAAACGAAGAAACAAAACCTCATTCCACCAATATTTCTAGCTGTCACTTTTCATCGCATTTTATTTATTTTAACATTTTTCTGATTCCACACATTTCACCATACACTACATAGTAGAAAACGGCCATTCGATAGATATTTAAAATATGTTTATCACGTCACATAAGTAAAATCGTGACCAGCATGGATAATTTCTTGATTGTGTTCGTTTTTGGTATTCGGTATTTGATATGAGACGAAAACTATGCAACGGCTGTATGTTGTGTTTTCCTTTCGTTCGACTTTTGGCATTCCATATTTGTGAGTGTGTTTGCGTGCCATAGACGTTGAATTTCATTCAAGAAATGTTTCCGGTGAGGCAATTTATCAGATTAGCTCAGATCAAATAAATATCCATAAGAAAATACAATGAAAATGGCTGCCGAATAACGAGCACCATTTCAGACAATGACAGAAATGAAATGGAACACGCCGAAACGAAATATAAGTCAATTGTGAGATAAACAAAGCGTTTCCATCAAAAGAATACGAGCACCACTAGCACCAGCAACACCAGAAGCTGCCGATATCGACAACAAACAGCAGCAACGTGCATCAACAACAACGAAGAACGAGCAAAAAGAGAAAGAAAGAGAAATAGAGCGAAACTTCTCGAAAAAAGACTATCTTGAGTGTCCCATTGTTTGGTACTTTTCACACTGTTGAGGACCAGTTGAGTTTTATTTTGCACTGCAAGTGATGAGTTTTGTTTGAAGTGCAGTTCTTTAATTTAATTTAGGTCCCTATTCCAATGTTGCCAAGACGGCAATTATCTGCGATGAATTTGGTATGTGTGGAGGCAGGTTCAGTGAAATGAATGTCACTTTTTGGGGGACATTCGGATGAAGAGTTTTTGGGCCAACTGGCAACGGTTCGGTACTTGAACTGCAACAATGAATGCGCTGAAGGGGACTGCTGCGATGACTGCTGTTGCGGCTGGTGTGACAATGTCTTTAAAAAATATTTCGCCACAAAAATATGTATTTCGCATATGAAATAAAGGCCAATGGTCATCGTATGCATTGCGCGCAACGAAACAATGGAACTGTAACTAGGAATTACTTCCTGTTGGCATTATGTTAATTGTGACAGAATCGTGAAACATATTTTCCTTGTGGCCCCGGGCCGTGCAGTTCTTCAAGGGGGCACCACACATACCCCAGCTCCCCTACCCCCTCCAAACGAAAACACAATAGCTGAATGAGACCGACTGAAACCAAAGCACACAGTCGAACTCACACTCTGGAAAATTACAATCCTGGCACTGGCGATGTTCATTCGTTGTACAAACATTCACTCAGATGCAAATATGCGATTTGAATTAGCAGAACAATCTACACTTCCATGCATCACCATTGGATGCCTTCATTTTGATATATTTTCTTCCTGTCGCACAACGTATTTGCGGGGTTGCTTCAAAATCGGCAACACCAGCAATATTTGGATAAGCTCGAAAATGAACAAATGTAAATTGTTAACAGCTTTTCAAATTTGAATTTACCAAATTAATAATACGTCTGAGTTGAGTTATGTGCCATTCAGTGTGTTTAGTTTATATTAGTGAGTGTGCGCTCGGATGTTTGGCGGGTTGCATGTGGATGCAGTACTACACCTGATGCAAATTCCAGTTCAATGTTGGATTGTAGTTCTTTTTCGCTTAAACATTGATTTACTGATATTCACTTTAATTTCGAATCAGGTCGATGTGCATCATTCTGATTGGAATCAGAACGGTTGTTAATGAATTTACTTTCAATTAAGCCACGTCGAAACGCATTTAAAAGGAACAACCAAAAGCATTTCGAGTCTGGTGTTTCCAGCAAATGGTAGCTTCTCCGGACAGTCACAGCAGCTCCGCCACCTTCCGTAACCTCCAGCAACTCTGAAAAAAACTCACTAATTCAATGGTTGAAGAATAGTACGAGTAATAAAATCACGTTTTGTTGCGTTTGCGAGATTTCTGTCAGTGAATGGCAGTGCTCGCCCATCGATTTCCCCGACCGAAAGTTGGATGGCATCGAGCCGAGCAATAATCTTCAAAATCGAAACGAAAATCATTGTTTGAAAATTGAAACATAATTTCATTTTCGAGGAGAATATAAAATAAAAATGGAAAAATCATTTTTTGGGAGAGACTTTCGGATCAAGAGATCCTCTCTTGGAAAATCATAACGAGCGAGAATGATGGCAGACTGAATAAATCACCTAGTGAGTTTTCTTCATCGGACGTCGAGTGGTTGCCATTGAGCTCGAAATTGAATGAAATGAAATTGAATGCGAGAATCCAGCATGCAGTCAATTGTTGGAATGGGGTCACCCTCGTATCTTCAATGTAAGGCCAATTAAAAATAACAGTTTTGTCCCTTCACACTAATAGCTAATCCACACTTGATTCCACTCGATTCCAGCCACTTCAGTTTGTGCCTAACATGCCCGACCCATCGCATTGCGACTGGATTTCAATTTATTTGCATAATTGCCCATATTTTCAATCGCAGATCGATTGCGTCACCGTGCGTATGCAAGCGAATGCGTTACGAAAATATGCTTTGGATACTTCATGCTCCCCATTCGCATATATCAAGAGGCTTCAAACCATTTTGCACTTGATTGATGTTCTATCCTCTTATACTATTGCACGCTGTTGCCGGGTCGAGCACTCAGTCAATGAAATTCAATGAATAATTTTTTCTCCAAATTATCTTTTTTTCCCTCCGTGATTTGCCCAAAAACCTCTTTCGTCTCGTGCGTATCCCTTTTTCTCCTTTCGAAAAGAGATAGCATCGACGAATTTACATTTCGCTTTTATTAAAAATTAACAACAGAAAAGTTATTTCATCAAATTTCAACGTTGATGTCTGGCCCAATGAATTTATCACGTACAAATCGTGCCGGGGGCGTTTCTCGTTTGGTGTTATACCAATTAGTCAATTTCGAACTCAAACTTCCGGTCAAATTTCCCGTCCAAATAACAAACTGTCAATCATAATCACAGAATTTTAATTAGAATCAATTAGAAGACTTTCGAAACGAGTATTTTGGTCTTGAATGACATGCTCGACATTGGCAATGCCCAGGCAACGCATAGGGAACGAATTTGTAATTTAAAATCGATTTGAATGTTGACGAACGTGTTGATTGATCGCTGATTTGAATTTTTTTGATTTCGAAATAATTTTCCTATTGGATTTTCTCTCGGACGCTCGGTAATTTGATTTAAAGTGATGGTTAAACCCGTTTGTGAACCCGCTCTCAGGGGATACTTAGAGGGTCTTTGACTGAATTTTCTAACGCAATTATCATTCACGTTTGTGGAGCATGATTATCACGTTCTTTGGAATGCAACGTCACGTTTATTCAAATCTTGCATGAATTGGGCTCGAAATTATTATATAATAATAATATAATAATGATAACTCAAGCAACGCTAATTATCTCTGGGTCTCGAAAAAGTTAAGACCTGAGTCTGGATTCCCTGATAACTCAATGTGTTTCTTCGTGAGAAGGAATATCTCCAAATTAGTGCTTAGGGGAATCCCCAATATTAAGCCCAACCATTAACAGCAAAAAATCATCCTCAATGAACGAAAAATTCCTCAAATCTTTCACACTCAATGTTTGCACTAGTGCATACGAGCGAATTTTTTAATTTAGATATGCAAATGCCATCCGCGAAAGTAGCGTAATATAAACTGATGATTCATTTAATTAATGCTGAAATTGTTATTGTTGTCATGCGGATGTGTGACCCGGTATGCAGCATGAGCAGAGGAAAAGGCCGAGGGAGAAAAGTAAGTATCGTGTTTGTCGCACGGAATGAAGAATTTACTCGAATCCAATTTAAATTTTTCCCACAACGCATCAGCAAGGTTGTGGATTTGGAATGGTTTCTTTTGTGTTTCGCCGCTGCTCTTTCGTCGTCCTAGTTCGCCTCGCGAATGCGAAGTGTATGATGATGCTCTCAGTTGAAGTTGAATAATTAAGAGGCAAGAGTATCTCAACCGGCGGCAAACAGCAGATGAACAGCAACTTCCATTAAATGATACATCTGATCGTGCAGAATTATGAAATAGAGACGATGCAACCGCATTTGATGATTGAAATAAAGGCGGTTGTGTTAGCAACAAATCTGAAAATCGTTAACAACACGTACATAAAATTGTGAAGAAAATTATCTTATATGAAAATGTTTGCTATTTTAGCGCTGAAAAGCTCATTTTAATTTCAACAACATTTCAATGAGCGGAACGGAACGAAATGAAGGAACTGAACAAAAAGGAATCAAAAACATAACGATTGAAATGATGCTTTGTTGCATTAATCAGCACAAACAAACAAGCGTGAATTAGAATAATTTTGTCATATTTGCATAAATCATTTTATTTACATTTATTTTCGTTTGAAGTATGTATTACGAATGGAGCATCGTCACCAATCATATTCGAATGATTTGTTCATTTCGTGGCGGATTTCTTGGGAATTTTGGTTGAGAAAGGCTTTGACGGAAAATCGATTTTTGGAACCATTCATGTTTGATATCCTTGATGGACAACAGCACATAGCCCGCAAGAGACGTCTCACTCTCGAAAATAAACAGCACTTAACAGGCACGCCGACGACAAATAACAAATAGTATGGAGCAAGTAATCTCAAACACAAATAAATAGTCTTAATCCAGGTAAAATAATTGACGCCGATTTCTCCTCAACACAAACCAATACTCACTCTCATTCTCGTGCCGCATGTCATGGAGGCAAAGCCATTGCCTGTTGCTACTTTGAAGTGGCATCGATTACATAAACTTGGTCCGATTTTAATTGATAAGATCCTCGACAATATTTACATAATTTATTGGACTGAATTGTTGATGAATCGAATATCCTTATCATTATTTGTGCATTATTTGCGGATAATGATCATTGAATGGTGTCAACGACGAGCGTACCTGAAAAGTTTTAGAGATAGAGAACGAGAAAGGGAGATAGAAAACGAGAAAGGGAGATAGAAAACGAGAAAGGGAGAGAGAGGGAGAAAGAGAACGAAAGAGAAAGAAAGGCAGAAAGAGAGATTAAGAGCGAGGGGGAAGGAAAAAGAGTGAACCCCTTGCCGTATACCGCCGGGTGAGAACTTCGACAGTAACTGCAAAATTATGCGAAATGCATGTATATTTTGTTTCTGCCAGTGTCAGCGAGAGCAAAATGATGTTACCGAAAACCAACGAATGTGTCACTAAACGAACAACAGGCGGAGAGGAAAAAAGTGAACAACAAACGTTGATGATGATTTGTGGTTGTCGCTGTTTCTTGATAAGCTTTTTCCCCATCGCCGCTGAGTCACTGAATAGATTGACATCAATGCTCTGGATGTTCCATTGCTCAGCTTGCGCTTCAATGCAATACAGTGAGTCTGATGAGTTGCTATGCGGTGGAACGATATTAAATTCCAGCATGTTAATAAATGCATTCATGATTAAGGTATCAGATGTTTTGTACGCTGTTTGCTGAATATCCTCGTTATGATGTCGAAGATGGTTGCGGTATGTGTGAGCATATACCGATGCGTTCTGGCACTGTTTGTATACGTGAGTCTGTTCACTATATCGGGTCATATAAATTCGAATCGTTTGTGGGATAAGAATGTGTCGGAAACATATGTATGGGATACATGAATACGTTATTAGAATAACATTCAGCCAACAAATTAATTAATACTCGGTCGGCAAGAGTATGTGATTTAACTGAAAATTTGAATTTCAATGATTTTCCGGTTTATGTTTCTCGCTGTGAGAATGCTGTGTTCTAGCTGTGACTGTGTGTTTGTGCATTTTGACTGTTGCTTGAAGTTGATCAGTCTGCGAATGCGGTTGTGTGCCTGCTTTAGTGCCGGTCGACGACTGAATTTGTGTATATGTACCTGAGTGCCTATGTGCCAATGTGTGTCTGTGTGTGTGCTTCGAAAGTCGAACCTTAGCCAACCAACACAAATACTCACTTCCTATCGATGAGACCAACAGCATTTCTGAAAGATAAGCACTTTGAAATGGCATTTGGGGGGCAAACGACCAGTTGGAAATTCAGGAGTAAAATTATTTCAACATTTCACATGTTGAAATATTATCCATTTTGATTTACAAGACATCAACATCATCGCCATCAGCAGAACCATCATCATCTACCAACACAAGTATCACAAAAAGAAATTTGAATTCAGTATGTCTTCAGTTGTCGTTTGGTTAGAAGGAGATATCCGATTCTGTGTCGTATTCTTGTTCGGTTGCTCTTCCGAGAATGTAGTTTTGTGTGAAATATTTGGCAAAATTTGATATTTCAAGTGCACTTGAAGCATTCAGGCGACATGAACATCATCGAGAGCTGACGGCAATCGAGGCAAACTCAACGTTGAAAATTATTCAAACGACACATCATTTTGCCACGGATTTCGTTCCGTATTTGATTTCTTCCAAACTTTTTCTTTTTTTCATAATTCAATGTTGATTTAAGAGAAAAAAATTCGAGAAAATTTTCCCACCAAGTTTTTTCACTTTCGTGTAAGGGGCCAAAAGCGATGACAGATTTCCTCATTGAAATGTTTGAAAGGAATGAACGGAATGTTTATCCGATCTGGAGAGGGCACAAAGTTTCTATTGTGAAATTCATCATGGATTTTGGCAAATGCGTTATTGGCAATGCAATGATTTTTCTAATCGAAAACTTTGGCATATGCTTTCCCACAAGACAGGCAATCAAAGGCGTTTTTTCAAGTTTCACAAGCCGTTAGGCAATACAATCACTGCTATGGACAATGCAACATCTTCATTACACCATCTGGTCGTAGTTCATCTGTCGAATACCAACGAAACCGTGAGATGGATGGGCAACACTGAAATGCACACAGAATAATGGCAGCATCTTAACCCAACGGATGTTATTGAAAATGTTTGTATGTAAATAATAGCATCGATTCGTACATGAACACACGAGCACATGCACAGAAACACCGGTAAGAATAACGTACACCAGCCGCAGTCGACGATAAAGTTCCATTCAATACATACGAAATGCTGGCCATAACACATTCAAGTCACGTGCGGAAAAAACATACGTGAACGGGAATTCAAAGAGCAATGCTTACCCTTCATTCGGTTATTGCGAGCAACTGATAAACGATATCCATTTCGCTTGAAAAGTAAATAGCTAGGTTTTACTAAACGGTGTTTAAATTTACCCCATATAAGATTCTCCTCCCTCCGAGTCGAGGATGATACGCCGAACAAGCCACTTTGTTCGTTTGCATCGTCATTTTATTCAAACAGCCATTTATTAGCAATGTCAAGTGTTGGTTGATTTTTCAGCCACTTTGTTTTCACGACATTTTTCAATTTCAATTGAATTGAACAGATCGAATACAATTACATTGGATGGCTTACGAGTTCAGTTGGCTGCCATCTTCTTGAAACACGCTCGAATGTCCGTCACTAAGAAAAATAATAGCTAATAAGTTATTTTTCCGCCGCTCCAAAGGGCCACATCATGACACTCATCATTCTCGAATCGAACAAAAGAAAATACCACGTTCGGATTTTTTTTCGATAATTTCAAATGATTTTTTTAATTCAATCGGGTGCTTAGGCAAATACACATTTACAATTCAATATCAACCATAAATATCATTTCGAAATCTATAAAAAAGAAAATAACCGAAAAAACTGAAAAGTTTACGGCGGTCGATGCGCTGAACATCGATGGATATATGTGATTCTCCATGGAAGTGTTGATTCAAAAGAACCCCCAAAGAAGGTTCAGTCTGGCAACGGACAACTCCAAGACTCGGGCATTTCGTTTCAAATTGCATACTCTTCTTTCTATATTTTCTTCTCAAATCTTATTTTTTTATTTCTTTGATTCTGTTCTTGAAAATGTTTATTTATTTGCAATTTTTTTTTAAATTTTTTCTTTTTTTGCTGAACAGACTTAACTGCTTATCCTAAATGTGTGTAAGCGTGTAATATTCAGAATATTGATCCATTTATCTCCATTAAAATTTATCAATTAAGCACTTCAATAAATATTATATTACAATTGTAATCATGAACATCATTCCATTTGAAACCGGATCCAATCATATATAAATAAACGAAAAACTATTTTAAAATCACTTCAAAATGGACAAAAATCGAATGAGCTGATTTTGTTTTTAGTGTTCTTGAATTAATATCGATATCACATTTGTACGTGCTGACTCACTTGATTGGTCTTAAATCGATAAAATTCTATTTAATTATTGTGATTGAAACAACGTCGCTTGCTTTCTGTGATGTTTGGTTCGGACATAAGGCCACACAACCAATGTGATATCTTTCCATGAAATGTAGACTCAATAGATCTCCGAATTGAAACCCCTTACGTGTCGGCCGCAGTCGACCGCTTCCATTCATCGTGCAACGGCTGACCGACATCGAGTGGGTATCCATTCGAAACAGGTTAAAATTTAAAAATTTAAAACTGACAAAGAATCGTTGATGTCAATCCATTTTGAGTTGAAAATTAAACTATTTTTCGATTCTGTTTCACTATGTAAATTTTATACAAAAGAAAAAAAATAATAATATTACTTCAATTATTAGGTGAATCTCTTAAAATATATTAGATTGATTAAATCGAATCGAATGAACCAGAACAATGTTCCAAACAAAATGTCTCAAAAAAAGCAAAAAGAAAATTCCGGGTTTCTGTCGCATTGTGCTTTTCCAAAGAAAAATAAGGAAAAAAGGATTTTCGTCAAATCTGTGTATCATATTGTGACCCAATTATCAAACATTCAAATGAGTTATTAGTTAATATAAACTGGTTGATCGAAACGTCCAACGGAAATACAATTGGCTTTGATTATGCTTTGATTCTCGTCGGTAAACATAGCGGCATAATTATCAACATGATTTCGAAAACATTATGCGAAAAATTCGACATTTGCCACAAAAGCACACCACAGCGTGAAAGCACATCGAAACATAACGAAAATATAAAAATCGGTCCACTAATTTGTAATTAAGCTTTGAGCCCAATCCAAATGTTGTATTTTCATTTCGAATTGAAAAAAAAACTGTAAAAATCGGATTTAATAATCGATTTGTAATGCACATTAAATTCCAGAGGTGCATCTACAGCCGACAAATTAAAATATGAGATTATTGGAAAAATCAATTACAACAATTTATTCAATTCAGGACTGCGACATAAAATGATATTGAAAAAAAAAATAAATCCATTTGGAAAATATAAATTTCGTTGCAGTATAAAATGTTGACATCGTCGTTCTGATACCGTACACATCATGATGTTGCGGGAAGGAAGGAGCCCACCCGTTCTTGTGCATACCGCACAGTACGCGTGCACACACAAACGAAGAATTTAACAAAAGCCGATGGTATAATTTCTTGAAAAATGTCCCATGCGACGTTGACGTCCGGCTGAAAAAATACAAAAATCAAATAAAACCAAATTTTTGCTTTAATAATTATTTCTCTTTTTTCTTCTTCTATTCTTCTTTGTTCAGTTGAGATTCAACGTAACAAAAAAAAATTAAGATGAAAAAAGAGTTGTCATTGTTTTGGGTTGTTGGATGATATTAACTACCACATGAAAATAAACGACACCACCAGCCACCACATTTTTTTTAAATTAATTTCTATAAACTATTTTTTTCTATAGAATATTAATTAAAAAAAATGATGAAAAAACGTGAAATAAAGAAAAAACGAAAACAAAACAAGAGAGATAAACGAAAAGCTGAAAAGCATAAATAAAATGAAAAATACGGAAAAAGAATGAACGAACGGCAAAAAAAATATTACGAAAATTATACAATTTGTATAAAAACTATATAAAATGAATGGACGACGATGGATTTTTACGAAACACATAATGACGATTTGGTTGATTCGTGTGTGTGCATATAAAATGGCATACAATTTGATTCATTTACACACCAAAACAGCGATGACATTCAAATCGCTAGAGTTGGTGCTGGATGATGTGCTTTTTTGTGCTTTCTTTTCAATGAACAATTTTTTTTTCATTTTCATTCGTTGTGTTGCTCCGATTTTCCTCCCGTGAACACATGCATTGATAAACTTGTGTGTGTGTGTGTGTGTGTGTGTGTGTGTGTGTGTGTGTGTGTGTGTGTGTATGTCTGTGTGCGATTTGACCAACTGTATGCGCCTTTTTTGTATGCACGAAACGAATCAAGAGTACCAACAACAACGAATTAACGAATTACATGAAAATCGACAGAAACAATATAAAATAAAAAAAACGAACAAAAATTCTGAAAATAAAAAAATATAAGACTGCAGAAATGGACAAATCGAGAACAATGACAACGTTTTTTTCGTGACGAACAATAACAACACTGGTTGTTGTGTTTGCGCGAAAAAAAATTTCATGAAAACTCCAATGCGATGACACCAATGAAAAAAAATGAACGGAAAATGATTAAAAGGTTGATTGGTGTTTAGTGGAGATGATTGAAACGGTTTGGCACATGTGACGGCCAGTTTTCATGGCAGTCATCACTCTTTGAGACGTCGATGGGAATCAATCGGATGAATGGCATGTGAATGGACGGCCAACGTGATTAACCGTCATTTTTGGAATGGATATTTCAAGCAATGAAGGAATTATTAAACATCAAAATGGCCTACAAATTTACAGCAACTTTACGAAAATGAGCATAAATTTTACGCGCTATGGATTCTGATTTTGATTTCGTATGATCGTGAGTCGATTCGACAGGTTTCGCTTTATGAAAATCTTTTTGCTGTTGGTGACGCTTAAAACCGTTTGAATTCGAAGATATGAGAACATTCAAAAAATCTGACTTACGTTCGAAGAAAATAAAACATTTTCGAAAAAAATAGAAATAAAAAGAAATAATAAATACGAAAATATGGGAATAAAATAAAAGAGGAGTTATATTCGATAAAAATAACTGCAGTGAAATCAAAAATGCACCAAATAGCCCAAATATTCAAAGCGAATTAAAAATAAGAAAAAACTTATGCTTGATTTTCGCACGAAAACAAACTACAGCATTCGCCCAACATGCACAAAGATATAAATAAATAAATTAGTAAGAATTGCTATCTACATTGGTGAGAATTCCAGCCGAATAAATTAGAAGTTAAGGAGAAAAGAAGAATTAAAGAAAAGAGAAATTGCACCCGAAATGAATGGAAGAGAAGAATAATTGCGAAAGGAAAGTGTGAGAAGAAAGAGAGGCAAATTGAAGCGAAATAAAATAGAAACAACCCAAAATAGAAATAAATAATCAAATGTTTTGAAATAGTACGTACTGTTTTCTAGCTTTAGACAATTTTTTTTTGTTTGTTTTTGTTTTTGAAATTTGTTTTGTTTGTTTTCTTTTGTTTTTGTTTTAGGTGATCGCTTTATTTGCGCTGGTTCAGACGGGAAAGGCGTACTGTAAAACATTTAAGATGATGATTTTGATAAATATTTGTTTTTTTATTCATATTTTGATTAATTTTTTCGATTATTTTCATTTTAAAACATCAAAATTATAAAAATTCTACGAGGCTCGGATTAATTGGTAGATTTCAGTAGGCCACTACAATAACTGGTTAATCAATTAACGAAAATCATTGAAATGCAAACAATATGTCAGTTCGGTTATTCGATTTATTCATACACACAAGCATAGCAACGGGTAAATTTCGATTGAAGTGGCAGACGAATTGTTTCGATGAATTATTGCTCCAAAAAGGTGCCTTCCATTCCCATTCATCTGAGCACCTATTTCGAAGCATTAATCTCACCGATCAATTTCACGTTTCCTTTCATCCAGCCAGCATCTGCTCGGCCGGTCAACGTTATTATTTGACCCAGGCGAATGGTGATCTGATATGACAGCTCCAACTTTCAATTCATCGAAAAAGGTCTATCTGAGGGAGCATCGTGCATGAGAACCTTGATCAATTCATCAAAACTCTCCTGACCGTGCAAGAACAAGCTCGATGATTGAAAAAGACGCTTTCACCCGAAATGAACGATGCTGCCTGTTTCCGGACCACCCTTCCAAATTCATTCACAATCATTCATGCCAAAGCGAAACGGACACACACACGTTTACTGACAATTCAATAATAATTCATCAAAATGTTATAATTAATTTGTTGAAGGTGGATTTGAATATTGCATTCAGTTCGGTTAATTAATAGCTGTTGCGGTTGGTGGAAACAAAATTCCCTAAAATACGGAAAAAATCGAGCTAAAATCAAATGATTATTATTGCAAAATGCAAATCACATTATGAGTTCTGGGAGAGATGCATGGGTGGAGTGGGAGCGGATATCGTAAAATTTTGTTAGAGAATTATTTGCATTTGCATTTGCACTGTTGCCCATCATCGTCGGCACCGTAGTCGTCATGTTCGATGATGGGAGTTTGTCGGTTGAGTTATTACAACATTATTCGATGTTATTAGCTGGAATCAACGAGGAGAAAAATAATAATGCAACAACAACACTGATATCAAATTGATTAATTTTTAATATCAACTTATCCGCAAACAAGTTAAAATCAATTCATTCAACCACAACAATAACAATTTGGTTAGACTGCGATACCGGAGAGGGAGCACATTCAAAAACACCATCGTTGAGTTTGATGTTTGAAGAAAAACCTCATTGAGTGAATCATCGTCAATCACATTTGCGGACTTTGGACATGAACATTTTAGGGGTCGGGGGAACCTAGTTGGAGATGGGGCAATTCTATTTTTCAGAAATGGAAAAGTTTCGCGTGAATGGTCAAAGCGCAATTAGACGCATTGTTTTTATGTCCGACATGTAACATGACAGTGTAGCAATTGTTTAATTGCGATGGGGGTGCGCGCGCCGAGTCCTATAGTCAACCGAGGTTTTTCCACATGTCTTGAATATATTTTCGAAGCGTTTCGAATGAAACAGCTCGTAGAAGCTTTCGTGCCAGGTTATTCCAAAAATAGCGAACCACATTGAACGAAAATTTCAATTTGAAAATAATTACGTGAATCGTTTTTTAGCAATAAACTACGAACTTTGGTTTCATGGCATTTGATTGAATTTTTTTCTAGTTTTTTTTTTTATCTTTTTCTTAACGAAAAGTTATTGTTTGATTTTTGAATTGGCTTTTATAGAAATTTCCTTAGTTTATTTCCTAAAAGAAGAAGAAAAATCGCTGATTAAATTCCAAAATTGTGATCAATGTGGGGAACGTGTAATGAAGAAAACGGGATGTTTCTTGAAGGGGGTTACGTCATTTGGTTGTTGAATGTGTGCTTGTGAGAAAATGTGAGCGAGTGATTGAGTGCGTCTGTTTTGGTGCTTGTATGTGTGAGTGTGAAATGAGGTAAATTTGTATGTATTTGTGTGTTGTGTTGGAAGCAATTAAGCTAATGAATCGACGCGAGCAACATTAAGGGAATGTCGGCAAAACCAAAATTGGTCGAATTGTCGCAAAGTGTCACGATTTATCTAAGCGGAACAACAACTCAAGCTATCTACATTGCCATTGATCGATACATTTGTCGGTCTCGTCCAAAAAAGTCATCACATTTGGATTGTTCGAGAGGCATTTCAATCGGTTCAACTGATTGTAAATCAAATAATTACGGCAGCAGTCATTCAGAAAATAATTTCGTCAACAACAAATAATTTGTCTAGAATTTCGAAGCTATTGGCTATTTTGGTCAGAGCTCTGAATTGCCATTTTGTTTCGGAAGCGCACATCGATAGTCGATGGGAGTCAATCGATTATTTGTTAGTGGGCTGCTGATTGAAGAGCTATTTCGGCTACTGCTGCTTAGCCAATTACAGCGACAAACATAGCAAAACGTTCAGATAAAACTTGCTAATATACAATGTACAATATTTATATTTTTATGATTATTTTCATATCATTTTTGTTTTAATAAACATCGATCGATCAGTTGTACCTTATATAAAAAAAACTAGTTAGAATTAATCGTATCGTTCGTTCTCATTGAATCATTGTTCCTTTCCTATGTAGATTATTAGAAAAAAATCTGAACTGAAGACGTAAGTCAAGATCTTTTCGTACTGCAATATTAAAAGAAAAGACATTGACAAATCGTTAATAGATTTCGGTTAAAGTATTTGGTTGTTTGGTTGTTTTTTTAATTGTTTTTTTTTTTGGTTAACAACTAAATTCAATTATTAATTCTATTCGGAAATTCGACATAAATGGTCTTGTGATCGATCAGACTATCAATGACTGTTGACTTAGTTTGATTTGAGGCTCAGTTCGCTTTGAGATCTACCGAGTCCCCCTGATAACCCAGGCACCGACATTTCACTTTTCAACTGAGCCAATGCCAAATCAATAGTCTGATCCTGAAAAATACTATAAAAAAAACCAAATGCAAAAGGATGAACAATAAACGAAAAGAGTAGGAGCAGACAAATGGCAAAAGTCGGAGAACTGGAAGAAGAGAGCAAAAAATAGAGAGACAGGAGGAAACGGATAGAAGAAGAGCAAATCCTATCAGAAAGTTTAAAATAAATAAGAAAGATTTTTCTTTTGCTATGAAATCGAACATATGTCTCGATTCGATTTCGATTGGACTTTATTGGGGTTTCCTCAAGATTGTGTTGTCTGCATATGAGGAAGATGGTCAGCATCCGAATCGTGTGGTAAGGTTAGCACAACACCGTTAACAATTACGTGGAAATCAATGAAAAGACACTAACAAAATCAACGGTAAAAAATAATGAAAAACAAGTAGATAAATCAGTAATAGAATTTAGCCAAAGGCAGTTCATCGTATGCTGGTGCTGTACTGTACTGTGCCGTGTATGCGAGCGAGTGTGGTGTGGGTGACATAGTGCGTTTATGTGAAATAGAAAATTTCACAGTGGTAACGGTTGAAAGGTATAGTCAATATTATTGGATGTGTTCGTTCGGTTCGAAAATGAGCGAATCGAAGAAAATGGTTTTTCAAAAGAAATTCAATTGAAAAGCTTTTGAGAGGTTCAACAAACAACAAAATGACTATCAATGAAATTCAATAGTTGGGGCCAACGGGACTGATTTGACTTGGGTCCAAAATCCAAACAAAACAAAAAAAATCGATAATATCAATGTTGGACGGCAACGGATCGGAGGGGGCTACAAACAAAAATCTGGAGAGAACAAAATATGACAAAAATAAAACAGCATGTCGTCCGGGAGGCTAGCTGGATCACTGCGTTGGTTATGATGGTTGATGAGTGGAAAACGGATTCATCGGAATCGGTAACTATCGCGGTTACTGTTCAAAACGTTCATTGGGCAAATTAACAAATGATTCAATTCGATAAAGTCGATATATGTCATAAGATATATTTTCAAATTAATATTTGGATTCCTGGATTCGTTTTGCGATCGAGCCAACGGTGCATTGCTGCTCCCCTCTCAAAGGTCTCCACACCAATTCTCACTCGATTCGAAAAACGTCCAGGTCAAATCCCATTTCCAGAATTAATTGTGTGAATTTGTTCAAAAATGCATTCTCATTTGGGTCAATCATCTCGATTTTAGGAAAAGCCAACAAAATCGGGTGTTTTCGTTCAAATTAATCGATTAATCGATTTCAGTTTCAACAACAATTAGATGCGAGAGCTGTTAATTTATGTTCATTTGTTTTATAACCAAAATCATTGTGTGCGTGTTCGGGGGTCAATTTACAAAATGTTCATGGGTATGGGTGTATGTGTGTTGGTTTGAGTGACTACGCTTCGAATTCACAACGACAAACGACATTTATGTGAAAGAAAACAAATCACGAATCCAGTTGTGTTGGTTGGTTGGGGTTAATTGTTGCTGTACATTTTCATTGAATCAGAGATTATTGATTAAAATTTCTTGACGAATTGGTTGGCAGGGATGAGGGGTAGGGTAGGTTGGTGAGTGTGTGTGGTTGCGGGGACATTGGGTTTCCTTTTTGTTCATTTTTTTTATTTGTGTATTTTGTTTTAATTTGAATTTATTTTTTAATTGCTTTTGCTTTTGTTGAAGCGAAAACTCACGAATGCGTTTTTGAAGGTAAAAACTCGTCATCAAAACTTAGAGTTGATGAGAAGATGACTAAGATATTGCCAGTTTTTTTTAAATATGAATATCATCTGGTTGTTCATCATCATTGTCGTCGTCATCATCATCCGTGTATGAACCACGTATGACAACATTGTCTGGATCGATTTCCGGATCGATATCGTCCATTGGTAATGGCGATGGTGATGGTGATGGTGACAGCGACGGAGGACCATGTAGATAATTCCGTTCCGTTGAATGCAACAATGAACTTGGATCAAGTTCATCATTTGCAGATATTATATTCAACTTAGGCATTGCCGGTCTAATTTTTTTCACACGAACGACTACAGCGAATATGAATGACACAGGTAACACAGGTAATTTATTGACATGTGTGAAATAATATTGCACAATGTGTGTGAGAGAGCGAGAAAGATACAGGTAGAGAGAGAGAGAGAGAGAGAGAGAGAGAGAGAAAGAAAGAGATATACAATTATTATTAGTCATTTCGAATACGATTGATTGGATTGATGTGTTTGAGATGTGGTTTTTGGTTTTGGAACGGTTCGGTTGGTTGGTTGATTGGTTGGTTGCTTGCTTCGTGGTTCTGGTTCTCTTGCTAGCTTAACTTTGATTCATTATTCACTCACCGGTTCTCGACATACGAACAGTCAATTAGACACAATAATAAAATGCATGAAATGGATTTTTGTGATTAATGCTTGGGTGGACACATGGACAAATCGCGAGTTATCCTTGGGAGAATGATCGACGCTTCTCAATGGGAGCTAATGGAGCCAATAAAGCAAATGCCATCAATTAAGCCCACTCCCAAGAGCTTTGACTAACGAGATGGGTGATATCATTCTTCAAAGAATAACCTACGCCAAGAGATTATAGTATATCCAACGGAAATAACGTCAATTGGGAAAATTGCCTTAGATGGTAGATACAAACAGGGTATGGGGGCAAACAGTCTGAGAAAAAGTTTGTTTAGCAACAAAATCAATGTAAATTCTAAACAAAAATCAAAAATAAAATTTGCAAATTTTTCGCATTAGGCGAATGGGATGCGGAAGTGGTTTACGTGAAAATTTTCCATTAATAAATTTCTGCCTAATTTTTGAATGGCACAAACCGATTCGCGGATAGACGATCGTGCGCACTTGAAACATTTTCGACAATGATTCTGATGCGCAACTGTTTTTACGTTCGTTGTTTGATTTGTATTTGAATGCAATGAGTACGTGAAACGACAGCAAAATATTTCGCGAAAATGCAATGAATCAATGCAATTTCGGTGGGCGACCGTCAATCGAAAAGAGTGGAAACGAGCAACGATGCGATAAGATATGAAAATTCGATCGTGCAATCGAACCATTTGGCTGAACATCAAATAGATACGCAGTAAAATTTAACGACACCGTATAATTACAACTTAATTAATTAATGACCGCTAGTTGTGTATGTGGCATGCCCCGACATTGTTGGATGGCCAAATGCGTTGTTACATCGCCATCGAATATACGACTGTTTCGATGCAATGCAGTGCACGGTGTGATGCAAAAAATCGCTTTGAATTATTTTTCCGCGATTAATTTTAGTGACGGACTATTTGACCATGTGGTCGCTATTCGACTCTGTCAGACACGTCGAAGAAAAATGAATAATACAAATAATAATAATAATAAACTTGAAAATGCTCGGTGCACGATACAACCGTTGATCGCTTTGATGAAATTATGCACTGCGCGAAATCGTCCGCTCTGGCAAGCGGATTTATGTAAATAAATAGCGGGAAATGAATGAAACAAACGAGCAATATTTATTTTTTCATATTTCATGGCAATGACACATAAAATCATCATCGTCTGATAGATTTATCGATATTCCGGTCGGCCCACCGAGCACGAGAATCGTCCGCATCCGCAAAGCATTCTTTCATTTTGGCTGAAACATTTTCCTTTGAAATGATCTCGATATCGATTGTAAATACTATCACATTCACAATTCACATTTTAACGAACAACGAATATGGTTATTTGAAGATTTTTGCCAACAAAAAATCACAAATGAGGAACTCTCTGGGGAAATTCA
>JANSTV010097712.1:0-19864 GCA_027564135.1 Lestremia cinerea
TCCCCGTCCACTAGGCCGTTTCCCAGCTTCGTTCCAAATTTCTTATCACTTTTCGAAAGCAACGGCGCACGCCGAACGTCATTCAGCGAAATCAAAACATCACTGAAAAGTGACAATGCCCGCAACGGCAGCGATTAAAAGCAAATTTTGTAGTCAATCACCGATTCAGCCGACAGACTCAACGATGCATTTCATTGCTGGTCGCAATTACTGGTGCATGATGTCGCATCGGGAGGAGACCAGCAATTAGCTGGTTGGCCGAGTGCAACTGGAAACCGGTTGCCGATGGGCGATTCGTTTCTATCGTCGTCTTGGCGTGCTGCTGATCGACTCACCGAATGCGGCACGGCTGATTGATTCGCTTGAAAGCCGAGACCGAGACCTTAGTGATTTACGCGTTAATGAATTTCATTGTTTCGGTTTGAGTTTCTTCCAAGTTTTTCTCTCCCTCTCTCGCTCTCGCAAAACGTTACAATCAACTTGGAAAAGTGATTTTTGTTGTTTATTCCATTTGGCTTTTATCATATTTTTTTTTTTTTAATGGAATTACCCAAATTGGATTAATCAGACGGAATGAATAGGAGGAAATTTAAACTTTCATTTTCAAAAATGTTTTATCGCTTTCTGCGTGGCCGGCCATCGCCAGTGCTCGTCATTGCTTGTAATTCACTTGACAATCGTTTTATGACGGCCGTTATTTCGTTGGTTTTTCCTCATTTGACAAACTAACGGTTCCATCATTTGATCATTTGAATGATGTCGTTGACGTCGATTGCCTGCAAGTGAATATCCAAAGTCAAAATAAATAATGAATTACCTCGCAATTCACCCAGACGCCTCACTGCCGGATGGTAAATCATATTTGTTTTCTTAAATTTCCATGAAATTGAACGGTGCCCCGATGTGTGCAGACAACGTAATTCGTTTCACAGCAAATTGTGGAAAATGAAAGTGTTTATTGTTGCGGCGTGCTTGATGATTTGCATGAATGCCGGTGAGTGTGGAGATGGGCTGGCGCGGGGAGAGGTCTGTGATTGACTGTGTGCTTTTTGTAGAATTGGTGATGGCTCGTCGACAGTTGAGGAACGATTCGAGATTGACGCCACCGCCTCCACCACCGCCGGAAGCGAAGAAGAAGGCTGATTACGAGTATGAGTACGACTACGGGCCGACAGTGCATCCCATTCACGAGGAGGGCAATGAGCAGCGTTCCCATGAACAGTATTATATCACGGCCAAGAAGCCCAATCAGGGGTTCAGCGCTGGAAGTGGATTACGATCGATCGCCCAAGGCTCGGCTGATCAAGCCAGTACGGCTGTTTCGAACCAACACCACGCTGCCAAACAGGCTGCCTACGTCGCGAAAAACACGTTGGCTCAGGCGGCCTCACAGGCCGCCGCCACAGCGCAAGCAGCTTTGGCTGGGAAGCAGGTGTTACTGCAAGGTCTGGAGATTCAGAGTGTGGAATCCCGACAGGCTCTCGATGGAGAGCTTCAGCAGTTGCGCCAAGCCAAGCGATCGGCCAAGGCTGCACAAGCGTCCGCTCAACAATCCATCAATCATGTCGCCGTCATACAAGCTGCTTTGAACAATGCCCAATCGGCAGCAGAGCACGCTCAAATAGCCGCTACTGAAGCCGCAGCGGAGCTTGCGTCGCAAACGGCAATGGTTGGCACGGCAAAGCAACGTGTCGAAGCCATCGAGGAGCAATTGCAATCGGCTCGCATCGATTTCGAGGCCACGCAACAGGCAGCCACTTCAGCAGCGTCGTAAGTATCACATTGGTTTCCGCTCCTCGGTCGATTTTCAATTGAATTTTCGTTTCAGTTCGGCTCAACAAGCGCAAAATAATGCCGCTGAGGCGGCTGTTCACGCTTCCAACGAGAATACCAAGCCAACGGTGGAGAACCACGGCCAGCAAGACGATGGTCTGGCTGCCAATCACAACTACGACGACTACAAGCAACTGCAGGACTACAACTTTGCTGGCTATCGCAAGAGACGGGACGCCTAGGTCGGGACAACTGCGATCGATTCACCCTGCCAATGCCACTCCGGTTTCCACTCTTAGACTTAACGAACCTCGTGCAATATTTATTTTTATTCTTAAGAACAGCCTGTTCCTGTGCTGGTGCAATATTGTTTTCCATTCGTCAAATTAATTAGTTGATTTTCATGAAATTAAGGTGTTTTCTATCTTGCTCTTTCCCGCCCCCGAGAAACTCTGTTTATTTGCTTGGAAATTGAATACAAAGTCGATCCATTGAAAAATGACTGGCGCCCGTCAGATTAGTCGGGTAGAATTCCCTCAAAAATGGTAGGTGCCAGAAATCCTGAGTTTTGTGCGCGAAATGTAGCACGTCCGGGCGTAAACTGCCGTGCACCTTCTGACTGCGCGGGTTTCCAAACAGACGATGTTGGTGTGTGAAAATCCAGCGTTCAAAGAGCCATCGCACGGATTTGTCTGTCCATTTGTGAAGGCGATGGACGTGATTTCGCATCAAATCCCCCGACAGGAAGTTGGTCTGGGGTCCACTCAGCAGCGTCGCATACAAAACGAAGAGGTCGTCCTTGGATAGTTCATCCACAAGAAACACATCCGCTAGTTTCTCGATGCGCTCCATCGTCTCTCTCGGCCATTCCAGCATGTCCCTCCGGCCGACAACGAGCACCCGATTCCCCTTCGAATGATAGTAGCCAACCACTCTGGCCAACTGAAACGAACTCATGATGATCGCCGGACCATTTTCAACCCACACAGACACTCACCATCTTAGCCTTCTCGCTGGGCTCGAGAGTATCTAAGGAATGAGCGATGTTCAACCCGTCAATGACCAAGTCGAAGGGCGCTGTCTCACTGACGAACGCTTTGAAGCTTTCGAATTCCTCCGGACTCGTTCGCAGGAAAATGTTCTCCGCGACCAACATCTCTTCCACGAACGTCCGTTTCAAATGTTCGAACTCCGCGTCAGTCAATGGTTCGATCTTGATGCGATTCTCGCAGTTTGGACAGCGGTTCCTGTGCGAGAGAAAGCAGTTTGAAGTAGATCCTTTCGACGAGGCAAAAAACCAACCTGTCGACGATTCTCACTCTTCTATGCGAGTACCGGAGCTCACTCAGTAGCGGTTCCAATGCTTTGACCACATGCACAGACACTGACAGCATATTCTCAGCGAGAAACTCGAACATAATCTCAATCGCCCGGCCGACGTTCTCTTGTCGACGACAATGGCTCCAATACGAGATGAATATGTGGCATGGCGGGGAGCAGTTTCTCGCGATGAATCCACGCAATAACGACCATCCGATGGTTGGATCATCCTCATCAAACGCTTTGGCAATGAAATCAGCATAAACCGGATCACTAAGTGGCTCCTGGTGAGACTCATCAGCAAGCTCTAAACACGATCGCCAGTGATTCGTGCAAAGCAATGCTGAGACCAGAGTTTCCCGCATCCCTCTATCCATAACCGGGTATGTTGCTCGTACTTTATCAGATCTGAAAAAGTCTAGAATTAGACGATTCTGCAACACCTCAGCTCAAGAGCCCTCACAAATCCACGGTCATCCTCTCCAAATCACCGGATTTCCCCTTCGCTTCAACGTGCCGCCGAATCAAATCGAGCAGCGTCAACTGCCCCATCACAGTCATCTCGATGTTTTCGGCTGTCAAGTAATCCACAAATGACAGCGCCTTTTCCAAATCATCGCAATTTTTTAAAATTTTCGAATCGATATTTTCTTTGGTGAAATATTTATGGCGAGCAGGTAAGGCCAAGGCAGTCGCCTTCACTTCGCTCCATGCCGAATGGTTGAGTGTTGGCTGGCGATTGATTGAATCCTTCAGGTTCTGCTCAATTCTCGAAGCCGCCGCGTTCACCTTATCATATTTACTGAATTTCTTCCGTTTATTCGGTGGATTCCAAGCAAGTCCTCTCCAGCACACCACTCCTGGCTGCAAAGTCCTCAACAAATTCGAGCTGCGAACGACGAAATTCATCTTATGACATTTCGACCGAACAACAATCGTCAACGAGAACACGCCGCGACAATTCAAAATCTGACAACTCGTTAATGACAGATTCACCACAAGAAATTCCACCACACCGCGTTATTCACCAAACATCTGGCGAAAGCGCGAGAGTTGTTTTCAAACGTTCTCGCTCTCTCGTTTGTTGGAGTTTTTGCTTATTTCAAAATTCAAAACACCAAAATCACAATTTAATACCATTTTATTCAATACAAAAACAACGATTCCAACAGAGCCGGAATGAATACTGTTTATTTGCCGATCAAAGATCTAAGCGCGTTTGGATCGATTGGAGCATCTTGTCCTGGCCGGATGCCTCCAGCGGTGCCAGTGCCGACAAATGAATGGAAACCATCCTTATCGGCGTAGTAGTTGACCCAGTAGGTTTGGCCATCGGGAGCGATGAACGAGTATTGACCGACCACCACAATCGCGTCGTCTTCACCGACATTGCCGTTCTCGCTGACTTGTTGACCGTTGGATTGCTCATAGCTGAAAGCACAAGTTTACCGTTATTTTCGGATACAATTCCAAGTGGCTGGTTGATCCTCACCTGTATGAGTATTTGCCGCTGCCATCTGGTGGGTTGTTCACGAATCGGGTGACGGCGATTTGCTCCTTGTCCTCATCCTTTTGCGGTGCTGGGGCAGCCAAAGCGGCTCCGCAAATGCCCAAAACAAACAAAGCAACGAAGAATTTTGCCATTTCGATTTTCAAGTAAACACAAATGCTTGAGTCAAACAACTGATGCCCATTTCGACCCGGCCAACCGCTTTTATACTCCTCGCCATCCATCGATTCATCATCAACCGTCAAAATTGCTCATCGCCAGCCGTCATTGGTCCAATTGCATTGCAACATCGCATTCATTGCGGCATCCATAGTCAATAGCTGGCCAGAATCGTCAGCTGATAAATGGCATTCGACGGAGCCTCCAGTGGATAAATCAAAGCGTTTCAGCAAAAATCGGCATTTTGCAAACAATTAATCGAACAAGATCTTTCATTTGATATCAATTTTGGGCGATTCAAAAGTGTTTGCAGCGAAGTGAAGAAAGACTCGAAAATGTTCGTCGCCGAAATATGATAATCATATCGAATTAACATAAATTTGGAAATATTTTGTTTTGTATTTTGTGTTTCTCCTCTCTTTTTTTCCATCTTTTGGAAGTCATTTTTTTGATTCGGCAAAAAATGCATTACAAAATCCGCGCTGGATTAATAAATTACGAATAAAATAACAATGTCATCAACCTTCAAAGTTCGGCTCTTTGGCGAAACCATTCAATCACAGCGCGGCCGATTGATGGCAAATCCATCTGGAGGTGTCTTATCGGCAGACGGCAATCAGTGGACAAGTGTTAATTTATTGCTTGATTTTTTTTGGATAATTTAATTAATAAATTTTTTTTTGTGTGTTTTTTAAATTAAATTAAATCAATCGACTTTGACGACGACACGCAAAGATGATGTGCAGGTCTCGTTGAAGGTCGCCAATACTTCGACCTTCCAGAGACCCGCCTCTATCCAACTGGGCAACTCCACTGGCTTGAAGGAGTGATCTTTGATGAAGTAAATGCCCTGTAGGAGATTCATGACCCATCATTTCAACCCAGAGCGTCATCAGAGCGATATTACCTTTGTGATGGGACACCCTTTATCATCGTCCGTCAACTGCGGGAAATTCGAGTCCGTCTTCAAATCGTTCATCATCAAGTACCGGTAAGGCTTGTCCATGAAATTGCAAATACTCTGCTCGGTGATTTTGAAGGCCTGCTTCACGTACTGCTGGTTGCCCAATCGACTGTAGTAGCTGTCCAAGGCAATCTGAAAAGGGATTCATTAAAACCACTGGGTGCTTGGGATGGGCTTCAACGGAGAGCTACCCGAAGGTTCATCTCTTCGGTGACGTCAAACGGAAGCTCGAATTTCGCATTCAAAGCGTAGGCTGTGCGATTGTACTTGTTGATGCGAGCGTAATTGATCTTCAGCATGCACGAGTCCTGCGCGTCAACACTTTGAAAAGTGACGTCCACGGAAAGAACCGTTTGGAGGAAGCCACTCGATGAGACGAGCACCAGAAACGCGAAATGAAACATATTTTATTGAAAGTGGGAATGTCACTACGCGTTGAGACGCCTTGGCCATCGGATTTATACAAAATCAACTGGATTTCGTGTTGATCATTGCCGTGAGATTGCTTCTGCGCAGAGAGGAGTGCATGCGAGGGAGCCAGTTTTGAAATTAAATAATTAAATAATAATTGGATGGAATTTAAAATTGAAATTTGGATAATCGACCGAGTGGTTCATTAAAACGCCTCCACAGAGTCGATTGAATCTCCGGAGAACCTCCTCCGTCGGACACGATCCAATAATTCGAACAAATCGAATACAAATCGACCGTTTCAGACCACCTGGTCGATAAAATTTCAATTTTCCCCAGTGGACCTCCCGACTGTGATCAGATAACCTGCTCTGATTGACATGAGATCAAAACACGAATTCTTGTCGTCGTTTCCGAAAGAGTAAAAACCAAACAGCAATTATGTGAATGTTCTTCTTTTTTCGATTTATTTCAATCATTTTCCACAAATCATTTTCAAATTCACCGGCAGACTAGTAAATTCGTGCAGTGAGACTGGCAAAGTCGCGACAGGTTTCGTTTGTGGTGATAATAACGTTCATCTTCCAGAGTCCCTTTCCGATGAACGACGGCAAAGCGGTGGCATCGAACGCGTAGTCGGTGATGGAAACGGCCATCTGAAAGGGAATCGATGAGCTTTAAAGCCCTCGCTGAGCTTGCGGTAAAAACCCTCACAAACCTTGCCGAGAGGGCACGCAGTGTAATTCTTCCCGTATTGCGGCAGATTGGATGACCCCTTCATCTTGTCCATGAGGAACGTGCGATAGTCACCGTCGAAGAATTTACAAACGTTCTGCTGAGGGATGCGATACGGATATTTGACAAACTGGTTGTTTCCCATCCGGCTGTAATACACTGTGAATTCAATCTGCAAGAAACGCATTGAGCAACACCGCGAGACTCAAAGCACACTGCCGTTACTTGCATATTCATCTCCTCTGTGATTTCGAGCGGAAATTCGTAAGATAAATCCATGACGGTCGTCGTTCGATTGATCTTCCGAATTCGAGCATTGTGAAAATTGCAGATACACGTTTCCACCACGGTCAACGTCTCCAAGTCACATTCCAGCGGCAGAACGGTTGAGCACCAAAATAATACGATTGCCAGAATTTTCCTCAAAGAACTCATCGTTTTGCACTGATTTCACTGGTGACGTTCTAAATCGAATGATGACAGAATGCTTCGGTGATGGTTTTTATTAGATTTCGCTCGAGCTCGATATTCTGAGATCTTGCATGAGATTGCGTCGGATGTCGGTTGACAAACAATCATCGATTTAATTAAAAAAAATCTAATTAGAATTGAATTGCTTTAAAATTGCCCACTAAATGCCTCCCATTCTCGAACCAATCGCAAAGTCAAAGCCATTCATATTGATCATTGCTCAGCCGCCGGTCAGTGCTATGTTGCCTTTGAGTCGAACTCGGTCATTGCTTTTGTCCGAAAATACCGGAATTCGTGTGAAGTCACCGGCTCAACACGGCGTTCCATCGAAACAAATTGTCCGAATCGGACATACCGTTTTTCATGTCTGAGTGATTTGCCTTCAAATCAATCTGAGTCCAAGCAACTTGAAATCGAACCTCCAGTCGCCCAAAATCGACTAAAAAACTGTCTTCAATCGAATCAACTTAAAAAACCACTCACATCAAAAACCCTGCATTGACAATTAGCTCGCATTCAACAAAAAAAACCCAAAAGAAAACCAACGCAATTCAATCATCACCGGAGTATCGCCTCAACTCTCCGGCCGGTGCCGTCGTCAAGCCAAAGGCATCGCATGAATGACTAAGATTATCAACCGCGACGCAATGTCGCTTGTATTTCGCCCCAAACAATGCAGGCCCTCATCGGCATTCGACCGATAGGAGCGTAGGACGGAGCTGTTCAAACAATCAATGGGAATGACAGCGCATACAAATTAGCCGAGTGGCCATTGTTCTCCGCCTGAATCATTCACTCAGAACCAAACAGCCGGTTCGATTGTGTGTTTGAAAGAACGCCAAACCTGCCGACCTGACGATCGTCAAATCAATGTGTTCGGATCTATTCGCCCGCTCAAACAAATGACATTGAAAAGTTTCTATTTGCGTCGTCGGAAGAAACGCTATCAGAGGGGATTTCTTGCGAAAAGAAATGGCGTTAAGACAACGCCGTCAAGACACCGTCATAGCGTTCAGGTGCATCGAACAACAACAACACTATCACAACAGCATGAATCTCGAAGATCGTAAGCAGACACTGACACACACACACTGATACACACTGATACACACTCACACTGACGCTTACACAAACACACCCACAGAAGAACCGATGATGATCGCAGTGCCACTGCCTGTGTACGTTCATTCAGCGAGCAACAGCAGCCAACAGTCGTCATTACCATTCTGTTGGTCGAGCATCGAATAGTGGCGTGGCAGCTGGTTTGTTGTGATGTTCGGCAATCATCTCACCCATTGTTAGGTCACATCGTTTCTATTTTCTTTTCCTCTTCTTTCGAAACGTTTTCAGAGGTTTGACTATCAAATTGATCGTGAAATCGACGTGGAGACGGTGTCATAGTGCAAAGGTGTGGCAACTGCTGCGGATATTTTCGGTGGATTTCAGTGTTTTTGATCGAGAATTTAAAAGTGATATCGTCGTTCAAGCAATTACAGTTAACACACACAGTGTTTGCGAGGTGAGTCACCGTTCTGAGTAAACGTTAATTGCGAGTTGATTAAATTTTGCATAATTAACCGATTCGACGACCTGAAAACGTCGAGTGGGCTCGAAAATCTCTCGGTTAAATTGTGTCAGTCAAGTTTCTCGGTGGATTCGGGTGGCAATCGTGCGTATTTTTAGAAGAATTTTCCCGCAGTCGATTATCACAATTGGCCGAACAACGATCGCATTCACCGATTTGTGCGCAGTAGGCGAGTCTGATCGGTGCTTTGGGACGAATGTGTGAAATGTTTTCATTCGATCGGAATGTTTCTTATTCAAATCACCAGTTTGATGCTGGTCAGTGTGGCGTCGATGAAGAGACCCAAGTCGCTTGTTTGGTTTTCAACAAGGAAATCGACCACGAACAATGACCGCAGCTCGTGGCAACCGGGGCTATCCGGTGTTTGGTTATTTTCCGCTTCACAATCGGCTTGTGCTGACAGCGTAATTGTCATTTGATTGTTTGCTTGAATTTCGCGGTGTTTGCCCGACAGACAATGGCTGTTGTGGCAGAGCGATGAGGAAATGCCTCTGAAGGGGTTTTCGATTTCGAAAAACCGACGATTTTACACAAGTTTATTGTTCGGTTTCTGGTTTGACGGGGTTAACTCACCCGCATCCATTGCTGATTCGGACGATCATTAGCCGCCAATTCGAGTGGTAATAAAGCAAATCGTTTTAATTCGTTTCAATTAAATGTCATCAAGATAAAAAATCCGCGGCGATAACAACTCTTCAAAGTAGCGCCTGTCATCGACGGAGTGGTTGATGACGGAGTAGTTGATGCCGATTTGAGTCAACGAGTCCTATCGACCTCAGCCTGCGCTATCCACTGCTCGTCACAAGTCAACGCAAACCTCCATTCAAATTTCCACTTGATCGCAACTAATTAATCATCGACCGAGAGTGACCTCTGCGCCGACAAATCCGCGAATTGCATTGCAACAGCCGATTGAGTGAATTCATTGTTCAACGTCGCGAACAGACAGCGATTCCACTCGAGAAATCATTTGGAAAATGCGACATTGCAATTTGATCGATATTCGAATGAAAGCAATCAGATCGATAAATGCAGTGTAAACAATCGATTATCAGCGATCGTCACGGCGAAATCAGCAATTCGTTTCGACGCGCTCATCGATTTCGAACAAATTCAGCCAGTCGATAAGATCACCAGTCGCATTGATCGCGTCATCATTCGGGTGATTCGCAGACGACTGGCGTGCCTGAAAGAAAACGTGACTCAAAAATTCATTCAAAACTGATAACAACGCGAGCCGACAACTCGAATGAGGTGCATCGAGATTAATCAAATCCGGTAATTACTTTCAGCAAACGATCGGGCGGTGCGATTTATGAAAGCTCGAGTGCGCAACAGGTGGATTGTTGATTGAATGCGAGCCGCAACCAAAATGGACTTGAAATTCTTGCGAGCGACGGTTATCGTCGCCATTATCGTGTGCCTGTGCGGTGTGCGTGCGCAGCGAACGGCCCAGTGCTGTGAGGAGTATTGCTACGAGTCGGACAGTGAGAGGCTGCAATCGGCTCACTTTTCAACAAAGACGGCCTACCAGATCGCCAAAGGGTCGGAAACGGGTCGACAGTATTTGGCTCCGAGTGAGTGTTTGATTTTGGATGGGGGGAGTCACGGGGTTCGAATCGAGCGATTCGTCACTTCCGCTGAATAATCGACCATTTCCGATGCGTGAGACGTCATCAATTATCGGTTCATTTCCTTTTTTCCCGCAGACTGCAGTCCGGTCAAAATATGGATCCTGAGTCGCCACGGCACCAGATTGCCGAGCGAAAAAGCCATGAGAGGTCTGCGCGCCCTCGAAGACGTGAGTGACAGCGTTTAATTAATCCATTTATTCATTCGTTGATTTGCTCGGTCGTTTTAATTGAAATTTATGTTTCTTTTTGGTCGTGACTTTGTCGCCGTCGGATGCGATCATTCCGGTGGAATTCCATTGGTTTCGAGCAGCTTCGGAATGAAGTCGTTGAAAATTACGAGAAGCGCCGAACCAAGCCGAGTATAGGTGCACTCTGCGAAGGCGACTTGGACTTACTCAAGTACTGGCGATGGGACCAGAATCTCACCGACCAATTCTCCGAGCATTTGACGGTGCAGGGTTGGAATGACTTGAAGTTCCTGGCCATTCGTTATCAGCGCGTTTTCCCGAATATTTTGGAGAACATTTACGATGCCGCCAAATTCAAGTTCCAGTTCACGAACACGCAACGCACGGAGGCCAGTTATCGGGCATTCGTCGAGGGTCTGTTCGGGGAGAATGCGTACAAGCACATCCAAGTCCCAGTGCCGTCGGACGGAAACGACACGCTGCTTCGGGTGAGTTGGAATGAGACGGTGGAGGTGCCTTGGATGTGACTCATTCAAGTTGTCCTCATTCTGCAGCCGTACGAGGCGTGTCCTGCTTGGATGAAACAGGAGGAAACGGTAAAAAAGAAGAAGTCGGAATATGCGAAGTTCGAGAGCACGCCGATTTTCACTCAGGTCGTGAGTGACGTTTCGAGCCGGCTGGGCTTCCGGTATCCCCTGAAGATCGATCAAATCGACGATATCTTTGACATGTGCCGTTACGATCTGGCCTGGAAACTGGATGTCCCGAGTCCTTGGTGCGCGGTAAGTGTCCGCCCACTGGGGAATCAAGGTTCCGCCTGCTGACCATGCTTCGTCCTCCCCAGGCATTCACACCGAGCCAAATCAACGTCCTGGAGTACCGAGAAGACCTCAAATACTACTACAAATCCGGCTACGGGTCCGAGCTGAACCCCAAGGTGGAATGCGCCGCCGTGGCCGATATGTTGCGGAGCCTTGACAGCGACGAGCTTCCCAAAGTCACCGCCTACTTCTCGCATTCCTCGGCCCTGCAGCTCTTCCTCACCGCATTGGGTGCGAGTCGTGATCGCGAAGCTCTGCGAGCCGACAACTACTTGGACATGCGTCAGCGCAAGTGGAAGACGAGCGAGGTGGGTCCGTTCACCTCCAACATTGCCGCCATCAAATACGACTGCCCGAACGAGAGTGAACGCCGGAAGATCATGTTCTTCCTGAACGAGAAGCCAATGGACTTTGACTGGTGTCACGTGGGACTGTGCAACTGGTCCGAGGTCAAGGAGAAGTACAAGGATTTCCTGAATGGCGACTGCCAGAAGACTTTCTGCGGAAATGGCGGACATTTGGCGGTCATTTCGAGTGTGACGTTGCTCTTGCCGATTCTCGCCATCATTTCTTTGCGACTTTTACGCGCTTAAATCGCGTCCGACTTCTGAGAATGCAACGGGATTACCAACACACACTCACTTACTTTGCAGAGGCTGCAATCTTTTTCGTCCAAAATTTATATTTTTTCTCTCTTTTTTTTTTGCTTTTCGTCACAAAACCGTGAGAGCGGTTGACTCAGGATTATGTCCATTTTGAAAATAGATTTTAGAGAAACTTTTGCTTGGATTTTGGAATTGATTCCAAATCAGATGGCGGAGAACGGGAGTTTTCTCTTATTTTTTTTTGAAGCTTTACAATAAATTTGAATCAATTTAATTCGAAAGAGAGTTTCATTCACGTCGAATAATTCGATTAAAACCTTTTTGGCTACGCGATTCCACTGAATGTCGATCGAAAAGTCAAAGGCGGAAAATAAACGCCTGAAAGTCGGCTTTCACTGAGAGATGATGGGGCTAAGACTATCGTCTTCATTCATTCATTCTTGAGTTAATTCCATTTTTCTAACTCGAAAATCTCCATCGATCCCTCCCAAGAAACCTCACAAAAACAACCCCCACAGCCCCGGCATCCTCCAGTCCCACACTGACTAAACCCCTATCGAGCACCGCAGAGGTGACTCTTCCGCGAAACCACACATCCATTCGCGATCCGCATTGTTTACATGAGTCATTCGAATGAAGAAGAAATCGCACCTTATCTTATCTACCTGCGGCCGATAAGCGTTCGGCTGTTCAACGGCGCGAAGTGAGTCCAATCGACCAACGAGAATGATAAAATATTTCCGAGTGAACCGCGATAACCGCGACACATTTTGGGAGTGTCGATTGTACGCACGAAATCAGGTTGAGCAGACATCAGTTCAGAGCTGCAGTGGAAACTATCGAACGAACAAAGCGCGCAACGCAACGACCGAAATGCCTTCGATCAAAAGTGGATTCATTTATTTGGCGATTTTGCTCGGTAAGTTCAGTCGAAAGGATTCGTGGAACGCCACTCATTCCGGATGTGAAAATGTGCTGGAAGTGACCAAATCCACGGAATAACACAATAACACAACGAAAAGTGAGAAAAACGAGTGAGATAACCAACACCCGCAGTGAATCAATCCATCGATGATTACTCATTTCGCGATAAGTATTTCGATGGCGAAATGTCTTGTGGGGCAATTAACGCTCGGTGATCTCTCGTTTATTCCCGGAAAAAATTCAAATTCCACGCATGACTCACTCGCCTCCACCGGAAACCCCAAAAGAAGCTCCATTCATCGCAATCCCATTTCAGTTATCTTGAGCATCGCAACGCCAGAAGTAGAAGGACGTCGTCTTGTCCTGAAAGGACGCCGAACCATCACACGCCATTATTACCGTAAGTGTCACCCAGTGCTGACTGCCTCTTAATTTCCCACACTTCAACTAACGACTCATTCGCAGGCGGTCTCGCAATCCCCGCTTGGCTGATCATCGTCCTAATCGGAGTGGCCGATTTGATTATCGGCGGCATCCTCTACGTCGTCATGAACAGATTTGTCCTGCGGTCCAGTGCAGACACATCCAACACATACCAGCCAGCGATGATGGACGACGTTTGAGTTCCCCACGGGATTCCAACAAGCTTCTAGCAATAAGTTAATCGATTAATTTTGTCTTCGAATCATTTGTGGATCTTTTTCTTGGAAAATAAATGAACAAAATATGCGTCTTTAAGAAAACATATCGAATATTTTTGGTGTTGATGGAATTCTTATTGGAATTTTTGGATGGAAATCAACGCCATCTATTGTGATTTTTGAACCTTTCCGTTGTTCTATGGGAAAGAAGTCGTCTTTAGTAATCCAAAGGATATATCCCGGCAAATCTAACAGGATACCTTCCTCCGAATGACACTTGCCTGAATTCAGGCTTTTCGGGAAATCTTCCCAAAAAAAATTCCACCGAAAATCGTCTGTTTTTTTGAAGCATGGCGTCTCCACCAAAATTCAACGGAAAATATTCCATTAGAGTCGAATAACGGTATTAAAACCCCGGTGAAACCGATATTCCCGTAGTGTCATATCACTCCCCACCCCCACACAAAACCACTCATCCCCCGAATGGCTCCCAGCCACCAAAGTTCCACCCTCAAAGTAAATTCCAAATGGAATCACCGAAACCCGCCCGCCAGCAAGTATGCACTCCTCTCCACCGTTGCATATCGAATTTCACCATAAAACCAGATAAAACGAATGCCAACATGACGGGTCGAGTCAAGTGGCTTAAGTCAAAAAGAGACAACCAAAACACAGCTGGCTCGCTCTCAAATTGCATTGATGCACCATCCATCTCTCTCGCCGAGTGTCAAACGCGGCGCAATGAAGAAGACCAGAAGAGAACAACGAGAAAAACATCAACTTTCATGGTTTATTTAGTTTCGCCAGTGTGTTGTGCTCATTCAGGCTCGGTTTCCATAATAAATCATGATGTGTGTTATCGAATCGGGTTTTATCTCCATCGCGTCTTACAAATAAGACAAATACCACAACGCAACAACGAAAGCAGCCGTTAATTCGATGTGTAGTTTCTTTGGTCGTCCACAGTCACCGTTCAATTGCTCAGTTTGTGGAAATTCTCAACTTGCGCAGTGAACGCACACGACATTTGTTTATGAAATTGTTCCGACAAAAAAACTCCATCTGAGCCACAGGCGCATTGTTTTTGTTGAGCATCGAAATTGGCTCGTATTTACTTTGTTTTCGACACTGTGCTTTTGGTGTGTATTTTCGTGTGTGAATCGCGCGACGACCATTTGCGACGGAATTCCGAAAATTCCGAAACAATTTTGTGTGTTTTTTCGCTCGTGCGGTTGACGCGTGTGTGCAATCCCCGCAAATGGTGAAGAGCAGAAAAACTGCATTTCATTCAGATATTCCGGCAGACCAAAGTGATTCATGAAACGTCATCCGCGTAGACGGTTGTTGCTTTTGCCAGGCATTCTGCATTGTGCGTATCGGACCTTCGTCGAGGAATTCCACACGGGTCTTTTGATGTGCGACGCGGTAATTGACGACAGAGAATTGTGTTTGTGACTCATCGCATTCAATGCGCCATGTGCATTACGACCGTCAGTTCGATTCGATTCAGATTTATGACCGAGTGTTGACCCTCATCGACGCGTCGTGTGTTTGACAATCATTTTCCCCGAGAAACATTTCATTTGTGCATTTCGGTCTTCCGTTCCCACCGATAACGGGATTATCAAGCGTTTGTTCAACTGCCGCATCGTGGGCTGATAACAGGTGCCAAACACAGACAAGCCCAGAGCAGTGCACTTAATTCTCTGAGCGTGGGATGCGCACCGTTCAAGTGAGTTTTCCAGTTCTTCCATTGAATTTTCCCGACTTCCAAAGAATTTCACTTCAAAACAACAACAACTCCGTCTAGCATTTCTTCCCGCAAGTCATTTATCATTTATTCATTCCGCATTATTGTCATTCCATATTTGGCAAAAGATATGAAACTTGAAACTGTCAACTGTCGTCTTCTGACGGTGTTTGCCTTTCGCCGAGTCAATCCATGAATTTTGCCACCGCCAGACAGAAATTGGCCATTTCCAACTGAATGCATTTCAACTGCTCCGGTTTCATTCTGACTGTCAATTCATGTCATTCTTATTGGAACAATCGTGTCGCCAAACGAAATTCGGCACGTTCGCTTGTTGATCGTTTTATTTTGTGCGAAAAAAAGAAGAAAACAACTGTGTTGTGTTGAATGACGAAACGAAAGTGCTTGCTTGCCATTCGACACGGAAATATTTTCATGGCAATTTGCTGATCCGGTCGTCGCTGGCGCTCTCAGTCGGCCATTTCGGATGTGCTGGCTCTTCCATTGTTCCACCTTGGAATTGCTCATTAGCCGGCGAACAACTTCATCGTCCCCATTTTGGAAAGTGATCACTTTCGGATGTGTGCCTTGCGGCCGGTGCCTTATCGAAATGACAGTGCCGACGTTCAGTCGATCGCATGAATTCGACCATCGGACCAATGGGCCCGCACTCAACCGAACACCGCTGTCAAAACGACAATCGACGTCTTCGCCTTGGCTAGCTTTCGATTAGTCAGTGTTTTGATGTTTGCGTTGCGTTTGCTCGGTCGGCTTCGTGTTGTGTCAATTTCACTGGAAATAAAACAGTTGCGAATCGAGCGTTTCCAACAACAGCACCGATGCGCGGCAACAACAACAACAACAAGAATCGTATCGAAATTCCAACAACAGCCGTCGCCGCAACGAAACGAAACGAAACGAAAAATAAAAAGAGCGAAACACGAAAACATTACCCACTTAAAGGCTATGATTCATTTATCTCGTCGGATTCTTGTGTGAAATGAGTTGAATTCAGCGGAAAGTCAGAAAATCAACGAAGAAAAGAAACAAAAAAAAACATTGTTGAAAAGCCTACATTCATTCGAAGCCGATGGCTAAATTTATAGCGAAATAGTTGGTTCGGAATGGTGTGATTGTCGTTGGCTTTGTTTTTGTGTGTTTTGTTGTTTGTTGCGTCTTCATTTTCTGAATGGAGCGCGAGCGAGCGCCAGTCCATTTGGCGGATTGGCTCTTACTTTAATGCGACCCGTTTGGGTTGGCTTGCACCAAAACCGCTAATCGACTCGAAATGAAAACTCAAGTTTATGAAACTCACCGCCGTCTCCGACCAACGATGAATAAACGAAAAGCAAAGCGAATCTACGGCTCGGCGAACGGACTCAGACCATCGATTGTGATGTGAAAGCCATTGCATTCGCGATTTGAATCACAAATTGATTTTCATCTCGGAATCGAAGTGATATTTTTCATCTTTGTTGTTTTTGTTGTTGTTTTGATTGTTTTGATTGTTTGCGCAATACGAAAGTTAACAATTGGATTGATTCTTTGCAGAAAACTAGCGATGATTGAATTGTGCAGCTGAAGCAAGTGGCTGCGTTTGATTGTTCGATTGACTGAGGGAATTCTAGACCGGAACGATGACCGCCGACGATGAAGTTGTTATCAGGTGAGTGTTAGCTGGTGGAGCCATTTGAGAGGGTGGGTTTCAGAGAGCCGTCGACTTCAATTTCGAAAAGTGCATGTCGTCGGAATGTGTTGCTCGTTGGAAGCCACCTGCTGAATGGGATTATCAAATTGCATCCGAATGGCGCTGTTGTCGTGCTAATCATCGAGCACATCTGTGTCGAACGACAGTATAATGATGTTCATGTATCAGACAGGCAATTTTCCGCAAATCGTCGTTAGCGTCTCCGTCATTGGTTTGCGTCACTTGTTTGGTGCTGCAGAAAAATCCATATTTCGATTGGAATTCTTGCATATTTTATGAGATTCTATCGACAGAATGCCAATTTTGAATTTCCGCGAAAGATTTTCACTTAGCATCCGTTCGCTGCCGGGACAACGAGCTGATCGAAAACTAACGTTTCTTTGTGAACGATTCAAAAAAGCAATCAAATTAGTTGATTCCGTCTCGTTGTTTACGATTTCATTAAATTCCATCGGAAAACTTTGATAATTCGCGTCGTTTTCCGAGAGTAAAGCTCTGAAGATGATGTTGAGCCACCAGTCGTCGGAACGGAAACTTCTCAAAGCCTTTGCCGTTGCACGAATTACAAACTTGAACGGAGAATTTGCTCATTCGATTCGCAAACAAGCCAACAAGATTCTCCTATCTGCCTCGCATCGGTTGCCATCGCAGCGGAATGATATTCAGAATTATTTAATTCCAGTCGATGCAGAAGATTTATCAAGTCTTTGCCATTCGCTTGTGGGATGGGGTGGGTTGAACCATCCCCGGTGCACCGCATCGTTTCGAACGCATCTCAAATGCTAATGACGCCCGCCCCGAAAATGCATTCCGTTGGGTTCGTCTAATGGGCTGTGGTGAACCTCTGGCATACCTTCTGCTCCTAAATGACGCTAAACACTGGCATCTTTGACTGGTTTTAATGCTCGCCCCCGTCCCACTCCGTCCAGGGCAAAACTTTGAAAATTTACGATCATAATTTTCTTTGGGCATTCCGCTCGCCTCGGATGTGTCACATTCAGACGATGCTCGATTCGAGTTTTCGGGTTCGAGTGCGGTTCGTTGAACCATTGTCCGTGCGAGGTGAATCTCAAAGCCAAGCCAGAGTCTATCATCTTCCGCCGTTGTCATCGACACCTCCGGGAAGACGATGAATGGGGTGGGCGGGGACGCGACGAGCAGCCGTTGGGGGGATGCGGAATGCGACCGAATAAGTCTTCGTTGAGCGAACGTTAAATCAAATTGCATGGAAATTGTCATGGCAATTATTCATAATGCGACAATCGGATGATTCCATTGAGATTGAGAGAGGGAGAGGGAAATGAACATTCACAAAGAGAGCCATTCAATGCGATAATGATGCAATAAGCACATAACAAATTGTGGGCATTTCTCATTTCTCGCCTAATCAATTTTCCATTCTTCCTCCGGCGAGTGTGAGACGCACTGTCAACGGTCGATGCATCGAATCAACTTGTTTGTTCCGTTGTGTGTTCGTGTGTGTGTGGAATGTCTGTCAAAAGGTTCTTCTCACATGTGACGGATATTAAATCAGCTCGTCCATTGAATTGCCTCCGAAATGCTTTGCTCTTTCTCCACTCATTGTGCGCTTGACGTGATATGTGGCGACGCATTACAGGCCATTTGCTCACTTTGACGGGGCTATCATTGAAGCTCCGAAACTACCTAAACCGCAGACGTTCTTTGTGAAAAAAAAAAATTGAATATTCTCTTTTCGAGTTGAGTTTGCCAAAAAAAAATAAAAAAAACTGACCGAAATTCTCTTTTCTCCGCAGACAAAAAACGTCGAATCCGCCTCGAGCCCAGAGCGCCTACATGACGGTAAGTAGCCGATCAACGTGAAATATGATAGAACATCGATTTTAATGCGTTCCATTTGCCTTCTGCACGGTCAAATTACCGATTCGATTTGCCAATAAATATCTTATTACAATTTATTCAATATTTCACCGAATTATCATCGCGTCGAAAGGGTCTCTTCTTCGTTGAAATGAGCATCACCAGAAAAAAAACCGTCAGAAACGAATCCGCTAGAAACTTTTCTAAAACATTTTCCACAAGCAATTAAACTTTTTCCCGAGAATTCGCCAAGAATATTTATGAATAATTACACCGAACAACGATGGACATAAAAATTGAATAAAATGCCGTTCAAATCGTTTTGTGGGGCATCGTCACCAGACGTTCAAAATGCGCCCCTCGCAATTCCCTTCATATTCAAACTTTGGCTCCCTTCACCGCCGCCCATCCCCCCGACAAGCGACGCAAATGAATTTTGCGTGTTTATAATTCATAACCGAAAAACATTCAGTCATTTGTCGATTCCGCAGAGCGGTTCAACAATGTCTGCTTTCATCAAAAGCCATTACGATGGCACGTTTAAACTTTGCCCAAAATACCCATTCAGTTTGGCTGCAATTCAGTCTCTGTTTGCTGGCGAAACAATAAACCCGAAAAAATATAGTTTTCAACATGCACAATGGGTGTTGTTATTCACACGAACAATATTCACTATAAATCATTTTCACTTTCACCCACATTCAGCGCGTCTCGGGCCTTCGATGCAGAGAGGCTCGGGCTAAATGTCTATTCGCAAAAGGAAATGATGGCATTTTATCATCTGCCATTCGGGAATCGGGAATGTTAAGTCGTCGCTTTTCATTAA
>JANSTV010097823.1:0-19840 GCA_027564135.1 Lestremia cinerea
ACGTTGGTCGCATCATTTTCATGCGTTTCGGGCGAAAGGTACAATTCCCAAAACGAATATTAACCCAAACCCTTTCGTAAAATGGTCAAATAAATAAAACAATTATTACAGTTGCTGTTTGTTGGGCAAGCTGCTCTGTGAATTGTTTTCGGCAAACTACGTCCAAAATTCTAATATTTAGCGGCAGACTGTCTTTTAATTAAACTCAGAAAAATTATTTTATAACAATTTGATGGCACGGTTTTTGCAAGCCGAATGATGTGTGCGAAGGTCAGGCGATGATCCCAAGGACGGTTGAGTCTTTTGTGGCAGATTTGAAGCTTCAAGGAAATAGCCTGAATTTCCAGAGATTTAATTATTCATTTGTTCATTTGATCTGAAAGTGCTTGTTGAACAAATGGATCCTCCCATTTTCGAGCAAGCAATTTTGATTAAACGAGATTCGCGTGGTGGCGGATAAGCGAGGAGGGGCAGAACGCGGTGCTTCCAATTAAGATCGGCTGACAGACATCAATTAATGAATCTCTCATGTGAAAGTGATCTCAATCGAGTAATGCGGGCCACGCGCCATTCCGACCAAACTATTCGCTCAAAATTCAACTATTCTGACGTTTTTCTTGTAATTTGGCGGAAATTTATTGAAACAATAATGATGTTGCGATAGATTTCGTCAAAAACGTTAAAGAGTTGACAAACCGTGAGGAAGATCCAATTCGCATACATAAATGCATGACGTGTTGGGTCCAAACTGTCATGTTTATTGCCATCGGGGCCGGAGAGCGTTTCAAACAAGTCGTATCTTGAAATAAACATCTGACATGACGAATGGAACAAGTCAATTCGATTTTCATATTTTCCTTCGATGCCAAAAGGGATATGCTGCCATTCTTCGCATTGTTATTCAAAAGACGCAAATTCCCTTTTTAAATTGGATTGAAAAAAGCGGGAGTGTCTGCATTTGAGTTGACTTTGGGCCACTTGTCAAAGGTCAGTTATTGGGTTAGGGGTTAGGGGAAAATTAGCGGTGTGTTTGATCTCTGAATATTTCATTGAGTCGCATCAACCATTTTCATATTTCATTCGCGCGCCGAATCATGTGTGCGACAACATTCAGTTGAGCTGAAAGCCCAACAAGCCTTGACTCTCATCCGATTCGCTTTCCGGTTATGCTGTGGCCAATCCAAAGATGCTTTAGTGTCATTCGGCAACGAGTCTAAAGAGATTGTTGGATAGTTTTGATTGTCGGGCTTGTTTCCAACTATCAAAATAATGTACATTGTCTGTAGATTGACTCAGAGCACCGACAACAGAAACGATTTCGTTGTGAAAACACGACACAGCTTAATGGAATATTAGTTCAAATAAAGTTTGTTTTATGCCCTTGAGGTCTCGCAGAGAAACAACGAAAAAGGGAAAATTGAAATGCTTCACAACACAACAATGGCATCGGTGGTACGCCAGTGGGTTAACCTTAGCAAGAGACACTCATTCTTCCCATAGAATTTTCAAGTAAATTCGGTCTCCCAGCTCAGCAGATTAGAAAGAGTTGGATGGCTTCCATCGCAGTGATGGAATCAACTACATCGTCATGCCAATCAATCCGATATGCTATCGATTCATTTCCATGGATTTAACGAAGTGCAGTTACATTTCTGATGGGATTCCTTCGACAAATATCTTTCGAATTCATCACATTTTGAATAAAGTCGACAAAAAAACAATATCAACAAATTGATGTGCAATTTGGAGAATGTCATGAATTCTCAACTCGTGATGTTGCTCCTTGTGAATTCATTGGCACGAATCATACTTAGTGAAGGGAAGCGAACATTTCAAAAACACTGATTGCTAAGAGCATTGCTGAATGATTGATGATTCGGTGCAAAGTTTAACATCCGGTCGATGTCGGACAAAGGAATCTTCAGCAAAACAATTCTCGTCTGGAGGTGTGTTTCACGATGCAAGAGTTGAGAAAGTTCATTGAGAACCGAATCTATTCCTGTGGAAGCCTGACACATTGCGAGCATTGTGGGAATTCACGAGTGTTAATCATGCCGAAATGATTATTTCATTCATTGGTTTCTGGAACGAAGTCGCCATTCAGAGAATGATGTCACCTTCGGTTATCGCTCAATGCAACCAGCTGCTGTTCAACACTGGCGTCATAACGCTTGAACGCCTCAGCAAACTTTTCAAATAAAGTACAACACAATAATCCCACCTAGCAATTTCTTGACATTTTGACGTTGTCGGCGTCATAAACCTTAGCCATTCAAAATCACATAAACAATCATTATGCAAAGCTCACACAAAAGTTCATCTCAAAGCGGTGCATGAGTCCTTTGATTGATGCAAACATTATCCTTTAACCTTCAATTACAGGCACAAGCAACATCATAATGACGGAGTTAGGAATAATTGCAATGTAAATAATGGTCTCCCGAAGTAATTCATACTTGAATAGGAGATCTGAAAGGAGTGTTGAATGGACCAGATTTGCAGTTGTAATTAGAAAATAATCCCGACGGGCTTGTCGGTGGCCATAACGGATTGTTGTAGGTTTTTTCTTTTTGTTCAAAACTTTGTGCGTTTTTCATTGCGCTCAAAGCCATGTGCGATCGTCAGTTAGGACGAACTTGGAATTGGATGACGGAATACACCGAGACCTCACCACCCTCATGACGAGTTTTGATTACGAATTCGGTCTTCATTTCGTGCGGTTCGGTTGAATGCTACGACCATTCCGGAGATTAGTTTTACAATACCGTATGCGATTAACACGCAACACATTTTCCATGCATCAATGGATTTCGATCGAGTGTTTTACATGGAAAACACATGTTTGCTGTGTTTGCCCTTTCCGCGCCGTTTGGAGAATGAGCAAAAACTTTACGAAGCTCACATATGTTACGAACACTTGTAGCTTTTATGCTGGCGTTTATTTGCATTATTTTCCTTTTTCGCTTGTTATTTTCCGTTTGGAATCAAAAGCAAATTGGCCTTTGCCACAATTCATATGATTGGCGATTAGCCTCATTTTGTTAGATTTTTATCCGCGATTATCCCTGAGTAGCTGCACCTCAAAAAAGTTTATCCCACTAAATTATCCAAATTATTCAAAAATTTCGAATTATAGCAAAATTACCTCGACCAATTACAACCACATTGTATAATAATTACTAGTCAGCTGCACAGCTTCAGCGGCAAATTTGGCAATATTGAAATAATTTTGAATAACAAACTAAGACCAAGTTATCTCAATTTTATTACTTTCGTCAGTGATATGGTCTCGAGAAATGTAATTATACTAATCGTTATTGTGAATTGTACGGCTTTCGGTGAAGCACTTTTTGGCTTCATATTTCAACAAAAAAAATTCGAGTTGTGAGCCATTGCTTGGAATCACACAGAGGGATTCAGTATCGTTGGGTTTTCCGAAACAAATACTAGTAGTACGGGTTTCGACAGTAAAGAACGCAATTGATATGGTTTCACGATGATTGTTGGAAAAACCCAGCAACTATCACATGGCAAAGCTCACCAAAAACAAGGAAAAACGAGAAATCCAGAAGAGTTTATTTGACGTCATTGACACATGGAAAAATGTGGAAAAATGTGGAAAAATCAATGATTCATCGAGGTAGAGAACAAAGCCTGTTGAGCGCTTTGCATTTCGTTCGTATTAAAATAATCGCTTTCGATGAGATGCTGTGCACAGTATGTACAATCATAACAATGACTTAACAACATGCCGCTGATGAATTGCTTGCCAACTGTTGGGTCTCAGATTTTGATTATGCAATTGATAGTGTTGTTGTATTCTTTTTATAAAATGAAAATGGAAAAAACGAAAAGAAAATGAAGTCAAATGGTCACTAACATCAAGATAAATTGCATACGAGGAAAATTCCATCGAAACTGAGAACTTCGTCAGTTGTGCAGATTTGAGTGAAAATTAATAATCGCCGCGGAAAATGGAAAAATATCGCGTTGAATGCTTGGCGGACGCCATGAAATTGCATCAAAATGAAAATATGATTTTCCCGAATGCAGGCGTCAGAGAATCAGGCGTGCTTTTGCATTAATTCACTGTTAACAGTGCACCGTTAATAAATCACGTTGGGCATTCAAGCGCAGCGACTTTTGTTTGACTGGTTGATTGTATTCACGTAAACTTCAGTCATCTGCTTGCTCACAGCCAGCTGAAGCAAGCGACGCTCAGCACCAGTTCAATTGGAACAATTTTAAAAACAATTCATCAAAACGGCAATTGCCTCCAAATTGACATGATTTGACGTGAAATTTGAAAAAAATAAAGGCCGTTTCTATAGCCTGACATCAACTCAGTGCGGGTATTAATCCCGTTAGATTTATTGCATACTCAATGCAACACCGACATGGGAAGTCATGCAGGAAGCATTATGCGAACTGAAGATAAACATATTATCACCCACAGCACGCCCATCCGAGTGATTTTATGCCGTTGGCTGCAAAGCCTGTGTCAATCAACATCCACCACATCCGCACCCAATGATTTTGATTTATTACATTTTATTTGATTTTATTTGGAAATTGCGCAAAATGGAATATTCCCACCGGATGATTTTCGCAAATATTTGCTCGCATCGAAATGGGAATTTTTGCATTTGAATATTCTCGCACATCAACTCACTTGCAGTGCAGTGAATGATGAATGCAGCTCGCGCCGGATATTGTTCAGAATTTAATCAATTGGAAAAATTAAACTGTTTTCAAATGGCATTATGAGCGTCCCGATCGTAATCGTTTACCATTCGAATTGCTGCGTATCGTTTCGCACAGAATCCAAAGTGGATTATCTGAAATTCCATTTGGCTGGTCTGAGTGCTATCTCATTTGAATTTTCAATGAATTTCAATAGCAAATTGCCGTACTTACCGTAATTTGAATGAATCTGTTCGAATGATGTTCCGTATTAGCTGCCAGTCGTTATGTGTCTGTAATGTATTTATTTTCATTTAATTGCCTCGATCATAAAAATTAGAAAATCACATCAAAATTACTCCGCAAATCGGTACACAATTAATTTATGGGAAAATGGATTGTGTTTCGACTGGAATCGAGATAAACTGGAATGTGTGCTGCTGGCCGCCGCGATAAATTGAAATCAAAGCCCGTTGCCATTCCACGAGTGAAAAGCCAAGTGATCACAGTTCGACTGTCATCTCAATACCCACACGGTCAGCTTTTTGATCACGTGTGTCATAACATTGGAAATGCGGCCCGAATCCTAAAGAAAATTTCCCATCAAAATGATACACTTGTCAACTTCAATGAAAATCCAAGAAATCCATAAATCAAATATTAACATAATGGCAAGTGTTTACATGCGGACGGTTTGCCTATTTGTTTATCAGGAACGAAACAAGTGAGTGGATTTGCTGTTGACTGAATTGGGTAAATAATGCTCATACACGTCTTTCAATCCCAAAGTAATTAATATTGCCTGCTGCGAAGCCATGAACAGCGCCCATAGTTTCAATATCCACTTGACAGAATGGCAAACGACTAATAAATTCCAGTGAATGGCTGCTCACTCAATGGTTTTATCATTTTTTCTTGTGCCTCCCTCTCTCTCACTCATTTTTTTCGCCGATTATCTCTCGATGCCTTTCAGAAACGTCAATAATTTTCGTTTATTAATCTTCTGTGTGTCACGTCGGAAGATATACAGACACAATATTTGGATAGCCCATGAAGAATGTCGACACCTTGTACGATTGATATGCGTTCATTTGATAAGCAAATATTTATGAAGGATCGACAATTTATCAAAATTAGAATCACAACGCAGAAATGTCTGACCTTTAATGGAATTTCGAGTGTTGATGAACTTATAATTTCCTCAGAGGCAATTAAGTTGGTTAATTTTCTAATATAATATAATTATTATCGAATCGATTGAATGAAACGGGAAATTCAACAGACAAATCAACCGTTAACATACACCGGTTATGCATTATGAATGGATCGCGTTGAAACTATACTGGGTTTTGCGTCATAATCGAACTCCTCCTGGCCTATTTCGAATGAATGTCAATCACGCGTGATTATTGCTTACGAAATGAATATGTGTGAAACGCACGCTGTGAAATAAACGATGAAAGTTATTCGAGCGAACTATCTGGAATTGGATGAGACCTCGCAGGCACATCAATTTGATATCTGATGTGTCAAAATGCGAGGATGTCTCCTCTCCAAGCCTAGGCAATTATTTTCCAGTGTTTCATAGTTGCCCCACTCAGTCGGCACAGCTCAAGTGAGTCGAGTCGAGTTGAGTTTTTAAATGGCCACTTGACATTTTAAAGTCGAAACGGTTATGACATGAATCTTTAATGCGGCACGAAGCCAGAACGGGCAACTACGACGGACTGTAGCGTGTGAGTTCATTTGAATCAAGTGGTGACATCATTAGACGGCTGAGCGGATGGATTCTTCTGCGTTTCGAGAGAATTCACCTCAAAACAGGAAATTTCACAAGGGGATTCGGGTTCGATTCATCATTACGAGCTCGCTTCGAAGGTCATCGTACAGACGACGACGATTGAAAGCTCAACAATTATTCGAAATGTCAATGGATTAATCAAACAGAAACCGCGAGCTAATCTATTTCCTATTTAAAACAATGAACGTTCGCTTGTTTCTGCAATTTGCATAAATCAGCCGTCGGTGAATTGAATGTTACGTGTGAACCGATTAGTCAGTGAAATGAGTTCGAAAGTAACACGCCGTCGGTTGGCAGCCAGTGGGATGGATTCGATGGATTCAAACAATGTTCAATCCAATTACAATCCATTTGTTGAAATATTTAATCGGGATTAATGCATCGTTTCCCGTCCATTCAAGAGAGAAATGGTGGCAGCTGTTTGTGGTGAATAAATCGAATTGAGCTTTTGTTGATGATTGCAATTCGAAAAGTAAACTGGGGGCGATTACCGGAAACGCATGAAGGGCATTCAATGTTATTGAGAAACAATTATTATTATTCTTGAGAATTAGACTTTGTTCATCAATCAAACTCGCCTAGTTGGAATCTGTTCAATTAGAAATTGAGATTGTTACTTCAATGCGGCTTCAATTTTCAAAATTGTTGTCGTTTTCTCAGAGCTCCTAATGAATGCGTGTTATTACTCGTTGCAATGCGGTAACACCATGACAGGCTACAGATTATAGAGTGGCCGAATGCACTCAACCCACAAAATGATAATCAATTACGCACTGCATCATCGGTTTGGCCATTGAGCCGCAATCCAAACTCATCAAAACTGATAAAACGGTTCCGCATCGGCGATAAACCATTGCAAAATGCCAGACACGTTATTGTTGGACATTCGAAAGCCATCGATATCGATCACTGTGTTTTCGATTTGATACAGCGAAAGCAGAGCGTAGCTTCCGGCGAAAGCAAATCGCTGGGAGTTGGCTTTAATTGTTGAGTTTGTCCCCGGAGATGTCGTCAATGTTTGTTTATTTTCTCGCAAAGTGTTCGAGTGGTGCGTGCGTCTGGCCGAAAAGAATCATCACCTTCTACTTCTTCTTCTTCTTCTTCTTCTTCTTCTTCTTCTTCTTCTTCTATTATTTCCCATCAAAGGTTGCTTATTTTGAAGCGGGCGTTGAAAATTGGAAAATGTTGGCATGGAGGTGTTGAATGAATGAAAAACACGCTCACAAAAATTCAACAGCATCGCCTAACGGTATTCGCAGACAAATGGAAAATACATTTCTCTCTCGTCCGACGGCTTTTGTCAAATATCCTCATTGAGCACTTGGATTTATTCAATTTACCGTCAGCCACATTCATCATTAAGCACGTGCTTATCGCTTTCGACTTTATCGCATTGAGGCCACAAAATTTGGTGAATTTTCATTGGAATTAGGCCCGCAATTCGAATTGTAAGAAAAGGTTGCCTTTTGATCGACAAAATGCACTTAATGCTGATTTGATTGAATTCAGTCAAATATTCGGAAACGGCTAATGGCTTTCAGCGAATTGATCAAATTTTCTGGACCAAAGCGGACACTCTCCCGAGCGGGTGCCGATCTCGATAAACCTCGCCCCAGCGCAAACATAATGCCTCGATTCAAATTAATCAAATTAAATAGCTGGCTGTCATTTGAGATGATTACCGTTATTTTCGTTTTTCCAGTGGAGCCAAATCGCCACTCGTCGAATTTTGACGAATTTAATTTCAATTAAAAATTAGATGGAAACTCATGCCAGGTCGAAAAAGTGGAAAATGAAATGGAAATCAAGTGACATGGTTCGTGTCGTATTGGGTTACATCCGGAACCTTTTGGCGAAAGGCTCTGCGAAACGCAAGTGACGAATTTTGAATGTAATAATACGCTGTCGGAGCGACGATTGAATCGAACGGGAACGCCAATGACTTGAATGCTCCCCCTCTAAAATTTATTCTCTAAATTTATTCGTTCTAATGAATTTGAAATGTATCGGATATTTCACGTTGAATTCAGAGCAAACGATAACCGTCATCGTAGACGGTCGTCGCCTGTTTTGAGCGTAAAATGAGAAATGAGAACTCGCCCATTTTCAAAGATCATTTCACGAGGCCAATTCATGATTTAAATGGAAATGAAATTATTGCGATGAAAAAGAAATTAAATTATAAAATTCGTTTTCTCAATGCGACATGGCACATGTCATGTTAATCGTGTATCAGCTCAATGGCTCCGAAGAAATAAACGAATTTCGAGGGCAACGCGTAATATGGACGGGGTCGACTAATTAATAGCCCACCTCCAATTCGTTTGATTCATCATTATGCGATAGCATTTCATTTCGTTCTCATTACGCATTCACCACCTCACCATTCGAATATTTGCTCCACCAAATCAACATTTTTTGCTCGACGATTTTACGAGCTCCACGCGTGTGATTGGGATTACTGAGCCGCGTTTGGGTATTCGGTGGGTAGCAGCGATTTTCTCGTGCGGTTTTCTGATGAGTTTCCTTTTTCCCCGAAAAAAGTGTTTACTTTTAGCGGAGTTATTGGGGCAATCAGAGAAAGGCAACTCAAACCGACTTTCTTTGGAAACCAACTGTGCGTTGATTCCATCCTCAACAATCGATGGTGAAACGATTAACCCGAAAATTATGTCATACCCCAATCATGGAGATAGTCAATTAAATTTGATTTCAACCGTTTCTAATCGATCGGTAAATATCCTGCGGGAATATCCCGCTCCAGGAAATCGAGAAGACGAAATACGTAACCACTTTTCCTGTTTGACAAAACAGTTATCGGAAAGCGTCGACCTATCGATGACAAGCAATGAACGAAAATGAATGATTAATTATTCAAAAGAGAGAATGTGCCATGGAAATTAACTGTTTAAAACAGTTATTTGGTCAAAATGTTGGCCATTGGCATTTCAATTGGGTGTGTTAAAGCGATGACAACCGTTTGACGAGTTGACAAGTCCAGAGAGACTGTCGGCACACGACAAATGGCTGGTGGGTTTCTTATTCAACGAGGTACGAAGAGGGAAAAATGTGAAGAAGCCGCCGCGAATGGGAGCGCAGTTGAAAAGTCAATTATGAATGTGAGTTATGGAAATCAAAGTGGAGGTGGACTCGTACGGGGTTAGCACTCGGTTATCAACCATAAATTTGGCCTGTTATTCGAATAATTCTACAATACGACGCCCCAGAGCGAGCATTTTATCTCGAGCGAAGAAGAAGAGAAAAAAATCTGCTCAATCGGCTGTAATTCACCCAAAAACCCACTTCGCCCAGATAACAAAATAATAAGAAATAATGATAATTTTTATTTACATGAATATTTGAACCGACTGAACTCCGACCAGAGGGTAAACAACCATTTCGGAATGGATCTCGCCCAAAGTAGATCTTAATGGAATGCTTGACTGATTCGTATCGTAAACTTTACATTGTAATTATGCAACTAATGTAAATTACCAGTTGCTTTTGCGAGTCGACGCATTAATTTTCCGGCAATGGCGAGAAACATATCGTCTAAAAAAAGATAAATAACCCGAAAAATGGACAATTTTTTTTTTCGTCGGAGATGGAAGCGTCGAGAACTCGTTGACGAAGTAATTGAAAAAAGGATTTTCAATGTTGAGTGAATTTGCTGTGTTGCTCATCACACCACCGACTGTTTGGCGACGGTTGAGCGTGTGATTGAACCACCCCCTCCACCCCTTTCCCTTGCTCTTCGTCTATGTCTATTATCGATGCGATAATAATCGATAATCGATTATGAAATTTTGGCTTATCGCGGGATCAATCAATTTTTTTTTAAAGCGAATGAATGGATTGCCAAGTTTATGACACCTTCATCGCCATTTGACTTGACTGTTGGCCAGTGTGCGACTTGAAGCGGATGCATTCTGTCGATATTCGCCCAAACGTTGGCTTGGATCCCGTTCACATGCGTATGTGCGAGAAGCGTGAGCGTCTGGCAAAAATTTCTCTCGTGGACAACAATTAATTCTCGTCGACGCGCTATTACAACAAATTTATCGAATGAACGCCGTTATTAAATATCAATCACTAATGGAAATCTATTTATATTGCACCATCATCGAATATGTGACTCAACAAATTAATGAGCGAACACTGGCCGGCAATACAAAAGATGGAATACATTCTAATCGAATCGATGGGTCGACCAAATGTTTAGCACAAAGCGTCATTCGGTTCGTTTCGATTCATCGAATGTGAAATAATGAAAATTCTATCAGAATAATGACAAATAATTCGTTTGTGACGGAAAAGCACGCATAAAACTGTGTAAATACACGCCTCGGAGTAATTTCAGCTGAATCAGACAAACGAGTCCCGATACTCAAATCAACACGGCACATTCGATCTGATTAAATTATTTATCGCGTTGACATTCTTTTCACAAATTGATTGTCGAAATCATGGAGATTTCCCATCGAAATGGGGTAATTTCTGATCGTTTTTCGGTAATGGTGATGGCGACATCAGCGTATTCAATCAGTCTTCTTTTTTTCGTTTTGTTCGTTTATTTTTCCTCTTTTGAATCCACGACAATGATTTTTCGGAAAGAGAAAGTGGCACAATTTTCCGAGGCGAGAAATAAATTACAATCCATCGGGCTGTGAGTTCACTCAGAGGAGTGTCTCATTTGACCCAAATTGATTTCGCGAGTTTTGAAATTCCATCGGCCTCAACTCAATTCCCTGCAGCGAAACAAACAAACATCCGATAAGCCAATGATTTAATTAAGAATTATTGCAATGTGCACTCGATATCAACAACCGCAATTTGCTCAACAAATCAAACAATTGTCGATTAGAAATTGATAACGACATGCGACGGATAATATACATATTCGCGGGGCTGTTTTACGGCGACTTCTTCAGAGCACAATTTAGTTCACAATAATTCAACAATAATGTCAATCCTAAAGCACTTTTCCAACTAAAATGATAATACTGTGTTTTATTTTGTTAAAAAAAGGAAAAAAAATGTTTGCTTTTTCTTGGTTTGTTCGCAAAACGAACAAAAAAAGGAAAAATAGAAATGTTCTTCACACAAAACGTTCGAAGCAAAATGAAAACTTTGAAATTCAAAATGAATTTTCCACCACACGTTACGTTACCATTCAAGTTCACCTTTCAACTGATGAAAACACTGTGTGCCTCTGGTTAGTTTCACAACATGTATTTATACTGGATGGATGAGTTCTCGAAGAGAATTTTTCACAGTCGGATTCGTCGTTGCTCGTTGTTGGCACCGTCACTGTGATGGCTGAATGGGACGATGGATCGCAGGCAGAGCGCATAGCGCAGAGCGGTGGTGGATGTGCGGTGGATGTTTTGTGCGTGTTCGATATGGCTTTTGAGCATCGGCTGAGAGTCATCTCATCGAAAAGGGGGCCCCTCAAAGATGTTTCCTTCAACGTGAAATGATGGATGTCGTACGAAACATATCCAATTGGTGAATTCTGTCAGAATTGACGTGTGGTTCAGGCTCTTTCATCGGAAGCAATTACACTATTTCTCGTATGCAAATCGAATAAGGGCATGGAAGATGGGTATTTTCACCATCTCAACGCAGGCGATGAAAACTTGATTGAGATTCTGATATTTTGCATCTAGACGCAATCAAGAGCAGCCATCAGCCACCTTCTCACAAAAAAGCCATCAAGTAATCGGCTTTATCCGATTGGCAAAAATTGAAATATTTCAAATAAACAAAAAAAGAACACAAAATCGAGTCAAAATTGACAAGCCAAACCAAAAGCTTCAGCTCGATCGGGCTCAACAGGCGACGGTTGCATTCCTTCGAACCCTTTTTTAATTTCCAAATATCACTGTTCTGGACGGGCATCGTAATTAAAACTCTTTCAATTTTCTTCGGTTTTGTCAGCTTTTCTTTCATAAGAAATCCTTTGCGAGTGAACGACTCACCTTCGATTGATTGAGAGATAATTCGAATTCAATTTCAACTTTTCTTGCGGTTTTTCGAACGAAGGTCGATTAATGAGAAATCTCCGTCGTTTTGTGGCAAATAATGTGCTTCTTTCATCTTTTTTTGTATAATTAATCGAAATTGATAGAGTTCATTCATAATCTCTTCCATGCTGAGCACTGACTGCGAAGCTAAACCATGTTTTCGGAAGGCGTGGCTTTTCGTTCGTTGAAAGCACTCGTTGAAAGGGATCGCGTTGAAAGCACACTTGTGGATTCATTTCAACGGATTTATGAATGAAAATGCATTCCATTGCTGGATTCGGTTAGCTGCCCTTTTGGCCATTGCAATTGTTCTGCGTGGAGTAATTCGCGTTAGTTGGATTGAATCCACTGAGTGGTGACTGGTGAAACTCATTTGAATGCGTTAATTAATCATTTTCTGATGAAATCCGATACGGACATAGTCGTCGAACTGTAAACGAGCCTCGATTCTGGGCTTAATTACTGAGCAAGCAGGCGTCCGATATCGATTTCAATCGCTGATGGTGTTTGCGTAAATCCTTTATTTATCTTTAAAATCATAAACTCATTAGGATTGGCAGGAACTAAAACCGCTGCCGATGATAAATGGGCTCTTTGGTGGTCAATTTGTTGAGAATTATCAGCAATTCGACAATTCAATCGGAGAAGGGATGATGTTCTCTTCTGTTCGAGAGAGCACATGGCAAACTTGTAATCACGACCTTTCGAGTCGATTTCACAAAGAACGCAGTTAAGCTAGTACCGTACAATAGGGATCAGTTGTTGTGACAAACAACTTTTCCTTTCAGCGAATGTACGGTTCTGAATACAAAAACCGAGTGCTTGTGTTTTTGTTATGCAATTGATGTAACCCTTTCGTCGAAGACAATGTTTCGGCATGGCTATTATTCACGGATATTATCGGTGCATTTTAGAAGCTGACTGGTTATATGACTGTGCGTCGGTTAGTGCAAGGACGAGATCAAATGAGGGCACGTTTTGGTACAGACTTTTCGCGCATTGATTCTACCAGTAAGTCGACTCCAGCCAGCCAAGTTCAGCAAACTGCAACTTGAGTTCTTGAGTGTCAGAAGACGCATCTGTGGGTTTTCATTGCCGAATCGAATCAGATTGTTCTCCTCAGTGGAGGCAGCGACATCTGCTGAGCAAGTTCAAAAAACTGAAACGGTTGGCAGACCTGCCATCGAACGTTTTGCGCCAAAACAACTGTCACCAAGCAGGCTATCGGCTTGCTGTTAACTCAGTTGTGTTTTGTTCGTGTTGTTTCCGCATTGGTGCTGTTATTCTTTCGCATTTCTTCTTTTAAACATTTCATTCAATTTCGAGTAAAATAATATTTGATTTGATTCATAATTCAAACAAGCGGGTAAAATGGATATCGCTGATGCTCACGTTGGACAACTGCGCGTGAAAGATGAGGTCGGAATCCGATGCCAGAAATTGTTTCAAGACTTTTTGGAAGAGTAAGCATTTCATTTTCGACGTGCAATAAGAGAGTGTGTTTAATAGAAATTTTCAAACAGATTCCGCGAGAATGGCGAATTGAAGTATTTGAAGCCAATCACAGAGTTGGAGTCACCGGATCGATCAACGTTGGAGGTGAATTTCGATGATGTCGAGAAATACAATCAGAATTTGGCCACGACCATCATCGAGGAGTATTATAGGTAAGCGTCAATCGCTTGAAACTCACGAATGAATCTAACGCGGCGTCGTTCCGCAGAATCTTTCCTTTCTTATGTCAAGCTGTTTCGAACTACGCCAAAGATCGTACCGAGCTCAAAAAGGAGAAAGATTGCTACGTTGCTTTCACCGAAGTGCCAACACGTCACAAAGTTCGCGAATTAACCACATCGAAAATCGGCACTCTGATTCGAATTTCGGGTCAAGTCGTCCGCACTCATCCCGTTCATCCAGAACTCATTCTGGGCACATTCGTCTGTTTGGATTGTCAAACCGAAGTGCGGAATGTTGAACAGCAATTCAAGTACACACAGCCGACCATCTGTCGGAATCCAGTTTGCTCCAATCGGCGGACATTCATGCTCGAAACAGACAAGTCACTGTTTATCGACTTCCAAAAGGTTCGCATTCAGGAAACCCAGGCTGAATTACCCCGCGGTTGCATACCGCGCTCGGTGGAGGTCATCCTTCGAGCGGAAATTGTTGAAACCGTTCAGGCGGGCGATCGATATGATTTCACCGGAACGTTGATTGTTGTGCCGGATGTCAGTTCGTTGCAATTTCCAGGGGCAAAGGCGGATATTGGATCGCGTCACAAGCCTGGTGAGGCGGCCGCCATGGAGGGTGTTCGGGGTCTCAAAGCACTCGGAGTTCGTGACTTGAACTACCGAATGGCGTTTTTGGCGTGTAGCGTTCAAGCGACAATTTCTCGTTTCGGCGGCACCGATCTGCCCATGAGCGAAGTCACCGCTGAAGACATGAAACGTCAGATGACAAACGAAGAATGGAACAAAGTGTACGAGATGTCTCGTGATCGAAGCCTTTACAATAATCTAATCAACAGCCTGTTCCCATCGGTTTACGGAAACGATGAGGTCAAGCGGGGTGTTTTGTTGCAGTTGTTTGGCGGAGTGGCGAAAACGACCAAAGAAAGTGAGTTCGTGAGGATTTGGGAGAGAAGAAATCTATTGTTAAACTTTTCTTGTGCTTTTCCTCCCGCAAAACAGAGACTTCGCTCAGAGGAGACATCAACGTGTGCATCGTCGGTGATCCGAGCACAGCAAAATCGCAACTTTTGAAGCAAGTAAGTTGAATCAAAGTAAATCTACTCTATTTCTCGAACTAAAACCATGTTTTCTCTCCATCAAAGGTTGCCGATTTCTCACCGCGTGCAGTGTACACCTCCGGCAAAGCATCTTCAGCGGCTGGTTTGACAGCAGCTGTCGTCAAAGATGAAGAAAGTTATGATTTCGTTATCGAGGCCGGTGCATTGATGTTGGCCGACAATGGCATTTGCTGCATCGACGAATTCGACAAAATGGATCCGCGAGATCAAGTGGCCATTCACGAGGCTATGGAACAACAGACCATCTCTCTGGCGAAAGCCGGAGTTCGCGCTACGTTGAACGCTCGTACATCCATTCTGGCTGCGGCAAATCCAATCAACGGTCGTTACGATCGTTCAAAGTCTCTGCAACAAAACATCCATTTGAGCGCCCCGATTATGTCGCGTTTCGACTTGTTCTTCATTTTGGTCGACGAATGCAACGAAGTCGTGGACTACGCTATCGCCCGGAAAATCGTCGACTTGCATTCGAACATTCAAGACAACGTCGAGCAGGTCTACACGCGTGAAGAGGTGCTCCGGTATATCACCTTCGCAAAGCAATTCAAACCGATCATCAACGACGAGGCCGCTGAATTGTTGGTACAAAATTACGGGAATTTGAGGCAACGCGACACCGGCACTTCCGGAAAGGGCACTTGGCGAATCACTGTGCGTCAGTTGGAGAGCATGGTGCGATTGAGCGAAGGTATCGCCAAAATGGAGTGTTCAAATGAAGTGCAAGCGAAACATGTGAAAGAGGCCTATCGACTGCTGAATAAGTCAATCATCCGTGTGGAACAGCCGGACATCCATCTCGATGATGAAGACGATGAACTGCTGGCCAACATGGATGTCGATATGCAAGACGAGAACCAGGCGCCAAACAGCCAGGTCAACGGAACCGAAGAAGCCTCCGAGACCGCTATGCAGAAGAAGAAACTGACGTTGTCCTTCGAGGACTACAAAAACCTGTCAAACATGTTGGTGTTGCACATGCGCCAAGAAGAGATTCGCATGGAGACAGACGATTTCGATTCAGAGGGCATTCGCCGAGACGATTTGGTTCTTTGGTATTTGGAACAAATTGGCGATCAAATTGAACATGAGGATGAGCTGATTGAGCGGAAAACTCTGATTGAGAAGGTCATTGATCGATTGATTAATCACGACAATGTCATCATTCCGCTGCGCAGCATGGAACTCCAAGGCAAACAGAACCGTGATGCAGATGGTGGCGATGAACAGAACCCACTGCTTGTGGTGCATCCGAATTACGTCATTGAATAGTTCTAAGCTCGCAGTTTTCTTGTTGCCAATTAAGTTATTTAGTTTAAGTTCTGCCCGACCATCATCGGAATTGCAGGGGCATGCAGTGAAACACCACGGCAATTCCATGAGATTATTCTGGACTCAATCAATTTACATGACCGGCTCTCCACCTAAAATAGTATTTCTTGTTTTGAAGCGATCAATCTCCACCCACTCTTTTTGTTAATTGTTGTAAGTTTTAAGCCAGCTTTTTTTTTGACTTTCGAAATGAAATAAAGATGAACAACAAGATTTTCTTAAGTCATCGTTGTTTTATTGTGGCGATCGTTGATTAAAATTAGAGTTCGAACACAAATGGAATCATCACAATGGACTCATCGCTTATACGCCACCGATGGGGGCTTTCTGTGCGTCAATCCAACGTCCTTCGCAGCCAATTCATTCAAATTGACGTTACCTTTGTAGGCCAGTGGGTTCTCTGATTTCCTTTCCGCCAAATCTCTCTGAAGGACCTCCTCGGAAACCTCGTCCAATGCCTTACCTTTTCCGTAGAAGATGTCCTCCGAATAGACACGGTATTTGTTCCGATATGTTCCGTGAAACTGAAATGGCAAAGTTTCGAAATGAGTCGAAAGACTTCCGCTAGCATTGAATGATTAACCTCACCTTGTCCCAGAACGAACAATTGAATCCGAAATTAACGTGAGTGTATTGGTGATGGTTATCATGGAATATTGCGTCCGGCTGCCATGGTTGCCACCATTGCGCCTTGAACGTGATGCCAGAATGATCAATGATCGCATGGTAGTAGGTGTATAATGCGATTGCGTAGAAGGGAACTGTGGAGATAGAAGTGTTGGTTGTTTACCTCGATCTCTTCGCTGGGAATCAAATTGTACTCACGCCAGTGAACCGGGAAGAGAACAATCGGTGCTACCAACACACACTGCATGTGGATGATTTCGATGGGATGAATGGCAGTCACGGAAAATGCCGTTGGTTGCTTGTATTTGTGATGCATTTTGTGGAAATGCTTGTAAAGAAACGGAATGTGGTACATGCGATGCGTGAGATATGCTCCGTAGTCTTGGAAGAGGAAGACAACTGGGATTTGAAGAAAGAGCCACGTCCATCCGTATTCACCGAATTCGTAATACACTTTTGTGTATGTGCCGTCATTCGCCGCGTACCACGAAATTGTGCCGGTGAAGACGCTGCAGCAAAGCAATGAAATCGACCCCAAGATTATTTCGTGGATTTCCAATTCGGTTGGCAGAAATTTTTCGGGCTGGCATTTCCATTCGTGGGCATTGTGTCGTTGTTTGACGTAGAAATACCACTGTGGAATGTATTCTATGAGAAATCACTTGAACTCACTGCAAATATTCACAAAACTTACGTGAAGAAATCCACCAAGTCCGAAGTAAATCACGTACGAGCCGATGACCGAACAGGTGACGAAATACAGCCAGGAACCATTTGAATCTGATGCGGGCATTCCGAATGGCAATTGATCACTTTCACTGTGGCTTGAATTCTTTGTGAGATCTTCATCGAAGTACCCGATGTGCTTCAAGAAATGCACTGCGATGACAATCCAGTTGCCTTCGAAAAAAATAGCGTGAAATTGTCGTGTTAATTTCTCTTATCGATTACTGTGAAAATTCCAGACGATGAATCACTCATACTTAGTTGCACGCGTGGGAATTACCTTGTAATCCGGAGGCAAGAACGAAAATGGCGATGGTGGCCAACAAATGAGACAATCGCTTGGGAATGAATGACCACGCTAAATCCATCTTGTCGGCATATCGTTCTGACCAGCGCACTCCCTCAACCATCGGATTGAAGGCACTTTTCGTTTGTTCTTTGTCACTTTCCTCAATCATTTTCACTTCATTCGAAGTCAACGGGTTTTGTGAGTTTTCACAATCAGGCGATGAACTGTTTCGATCCAAATGAAATTTTGCAATAACTGCGAATTGTGGTTCGCTATTCTTTAAATAGAGGATCGTTATCGTCGATAAAAGGCTTTGGAGCTTAAGAGGATTTGCCCCTTGGCCGATAAGGCACTGCGACTGTGAGCAACAAGCCCACGTCTAATTAAGCATCACGTATGTACAACCGCGGCGTCATCAAGACTGTGGTTCGAGGTTGTTGTTTGACGATTCCCCCTCTGAACCTGGATTTTTCCGGGAACCGATCCTTAGAGTCAGTCAATCCTTGGAACTGATCATATTGGCTTCAAGATATTTTCTCGAATCCAATCTCATTGTTGTCAACAACGTGAGGAAATACGCTTACTCATGGAATGTCAAGTAAACATTGGCGAGTGCACATGCACTCATGCCGAACGTGGTGAAACAGCAGAGAGGTTGAAAATATAAACAAAGTAACGAGTGCGAATTCAATCAAGCGAATTTGAAAATCAGTCAGCGATTTTATCAATCAACAATGGCGAAAGCGACGTCGATCAAAGACGCGCTCAAAAAGTGGGAACAAAAGAATGGGGAAGATGTCACGCAAGCGGAAGATGTTCAGCTTCAATTTCAATATCCTCCCATCGCCAAAATGGATGGAAGTCTCGGTACGCTGCAGAATTGCAAGAAATTGAGTTTGTCGTCCAATCAAATCGATCGCATCGTTGGCATCGCAACTTTGAAGAATTTGAGAATTTTGTCTCTGGCGAGGAATAACATCAGGTCCCTCTCGGGCATTGAGGCTCTCGGCGAGACATTGGAGCAACTCTGGATTAGCTACAACTTTATTGATAAGCTGAATTCCATCGATGCCATGAAACATCTGAAGGTGTTCTACATCGGAAACAACACGATCCGAGACTGGAATGAGTTCCAGAAGTTGAGTTCGTTGCCAGCCCTGGAAGATTTGCTGTTTTGTGGCAACCCGCTGGTGGAGAATATGGACGAAGCCGCCTATCGCAAGGACGTCATGAGGAAACTGAAGAGTTTGAAGAAACTTGACGGCGAAACGATTATCCGTGACGACGACTGAGGCCCAAGTGAAAGGCTTCTTTTCTGTTGTGTTATTAAATTTATTTAAAAAAAAAGCGGAGTTCTTGCTTGAGAAAAATGATCTCGGACAAGTTGAAGGTTTTGAGAGAAAAACTGATGTCTCGTTCAGTGCATTGGCTTAATTGTCTTCATCTTCAATCTTCGGCGCCAAATAGTAACGGATGTGACCGTAATCCTGAACTTTGTATTCTACAACCAATGGCACATCTGCTGACATCGACAGCTGTACTTGGGCTGA